>VZSV01000011.1:2501918-2534401 GCA_013398735.1 Nothocercus julius | reverse complement strand
AAAAAAAAAAAAAAAAGAAACGGATGGGGGGAACAAAACAGAAGGTAAGTTATGGCTCTGTTAAGAGCAGAACTATGTCTGGGCAGTTATTGAAGAACATGTGGGAAACAAAATGAGCAACAGGTGGTGTAGGGCATTAAGCAGGACAACAGAGGTATCCAGGCAAAGATGTATCCAGGCCAAAGATGGCCTGGATCCTGGGCTCCGGACAGGATGAATAATCCATACCATTAAGTACTTTCCCTCCTTCTGTAAATCTGAGCCAGGGATGGAAAAAGATGTTTCAGTCAATAACAGGATGATATGGTCAAACCCTGAAGTAGGCAGGAAAAAGAGACAAGGGGAAGACTATAACTTGCAAAGAGTGCGCAGGGTGTGCGTGGCAAGGGGTGTTAGGTTGGTTTCTTTGTTCTTTTTTAAGGGGCTGGGTCGGGGTGAATGAGAACCAGAGCCGCTGGTGTTTTTGCCTGGCCTATGCCAGGAGTTCTTGTGTCAGGAACCAGTGTGGTGCTCTCCCTTCACCAGGGCTCAGAGCATTCCCACTTTCCAGTGGCCTTTAGAAGAGTTTCACTGTTGCCTTATGCAGAAGCAAAATGAGGCTGAGAACAGTGTAGTTTACTGTTATTACCAAATATGCTACATAAATATCATACGGAAAAGAAAAGTGCCAGTCCTATAATAAATGATATTTAGCCTACATTGCAGGCAGTGGAGCAATTTGTTAAGGTTGAAGATGAAATTGATTAATCATTTTTTGCCCAGTAGTTGTAATAAAAAAAAAAAAAAAAAAAATCAAATTTAAGGACCAGATGTTTGAGCTCTTTCACAAAGACACCTCTAAATATGAAAAGCTGAATTATCAGAAGGACGAAACTGTCCATGTGCTCTACTTGCAGCCAGCATGTTTGTGTCTTGAAGTCCCCAGCCTGGCTGAGTGCAGAAGGAATTATTTATGTTCAAAAGATCAGACCTCTACCAAATAATCTAGGACAGCTGTATGTGTTGGTATTAAATTCAGTGAGAGCAGGAGTCGGGCCATGATGGGTCAATATAAAGTGAAATCATGTTTTGGCTTAAGCTTTTGCATTTACCCTTCATTCCATATTCATGTTGCCTTCTTAAGGCTCTCATTCGTGCAGTGATTCAAAGATAGGATATATGCCAAGTGCAGTTCTTTGCATGTCTCTGGAATTGCAGATATTTAATGAGTTTTAACGTAATTTATTACCAGTAGAGAGCAGTCTGAGATTAGAGTTAATATTGGTCTTCGCAAGAGGAAAATACTGTGGTTGAGCTATAAATGCAATATACAATGCAGAATTAAACTGATTAATTTTTAAGCAAGCATCATTATGTAAAAGTAGCTTATTTTTGCCAGTTGAGTCTTCAAAGAGAAGACATTTGAGACTTCTAGCTATGGTCTGCAAATTAAAGAAAACATGGCAGCATTTGCTTCAAGTAATATAATTTTTAAAGGTTTGACTAGTGGAGGTCATACTTCATCTTTTCCACTTCTGTCCTATTTTAAAGTAGTTTCGTTGTAAATAACATTTACAATTCATGGCCTTTTCTTTGTTTTTAAGCATGAAACATGTTTTGCTGAAGAGTGAGTACAGCATTCTGCTGTTGCATTTATTTCAGTTTGCTTAAACTGTTTTTATTAACTTCCAGATTATAAAAATGAAGCCTGTTCTTTGTCAGTAACTTCATAGAGTGTTTCATTCATACTGCTGAAAGATGTAAGAACTAGAAACCATTGCCAAAATTAATAAACTCAAGTATTGACTTTCAATCTTTTTCTGTTTAGAGTACGTTAATCTGCATGCTAAGACAGATAATTATTACAATTCTGTCCATCTTGAATTTCATCATTTCTCTTACCATGTCTTCTAATTGCACTAATCTTTCTCCGTTTGAATTGCTTATTCTCGGATGCTGCTTTTTTTTTTTTTTTTCTTTTTGTTTCACACTATAATATAGCCAACGTATTTTTATCCTAGTGTAACCAGTGCTCTGCGCGCTGGAGGGTTCTACTTTCCATGTTTCTACTGTGTGATCTAGCAGATAGATGGGACTGTTCAGGATAAATCTCCAAAATCTTTAACATCACGGTGTTCCCACCACCACCTCTTTCTGGAGGAAAAATGCGGCAGCTTCTCTAGCCATACCCAAAGAAAGACAGGTTTATGTTGTATAGTTAGCCCCAGTGCCTGCAGCTGGGTGTAGACAGGTTTTTCTTTTTCTCTCCCAGGCTGCTGCTGTGTTCGGAGTGCACCTCACCTCTTCTGCACGTTTCTCGTGCTTGCATGGCCACAGTGATGTCGCTGCCGTTCTCTGTGCCAGGATGCTCTGTCATCCTCTCCCACCCGGGCAGGAACACTCTTGCTGTCTGAGACAGAACTGTGGCAAGGCGCTGGGGGCCCAGGCTTAGCCCCCATCTTCCCCTCAAAGGAGAGAGAGCGCGGATGAAGCTCAAACACAGCTGAGACGTAGAAATAAGCACATACTTGAGCGGTTTATATATGGATGGTCAGGTGGTTAAGGCAAAAGAAAACATGTAGGAACAGAGCTGAACTGAGAGTGTAGACAACTCTTGGGAGAGATGAAAGAGTAGGTGTGTGCTGTGTATATTCATTACTGTATGAGCAAATAAGCGTGTGACCCATCCCTCCAAATGTCTAATTCAAGTCAATTCCTTTCATCACTAGAGAGCCTTTTAAAACCTCTCCAACAAAGTTCAGTATTCTTTTAACTTTGCTAGGCATCAACAGACCACTGTGGGTCTACAGGAATCTTCCTTTTTAAGTGCATAAACTTGCTGATAAGGTCAACTCCATTAAAATGAAATCATTTAGCCCTAACAGCCGAAGAATGTGTGCATGGTCTGCTGTGCACCAGTGCACAGTTGTCTTACACCACCTGAGTGCTGTGAGAGAGCAAGGTGTTGAATTCATATACTTTATGATGTTAAAATGGCAAGAGAAATCAAATCTAAATAAGAATTTGCCTCATGCATTGGCTGTTTATAGAACTGCAGTGCACAAACTGGAGAAATAGCATAGATTAGAGCCGTGTTGGAACGAACTGTGTTTTTTTTCTATTTTACACGTTGTGTATATTAAGGAAAAATTGGGAAGCAACTTATTTTTAAGGGGAAGATGAAGTGAAGTACACTCAAGGAGCATGGTTCTAATGAAAAGCAATCCCAAATGTTAGGGGAACTAATAGGGTTTTGGTTTCAGAGTGAATAGTTGCATTCTGAATCAAAATAAGTGGTTTGGCCCTGCCATAATTTTGTACTGTGTTCCTGTGCACTAGTGATGTACTCTGCTTGATTTTTGTGTTGAACTGGTACCTGCGTAAACATGAGTTTAAGCTAGCAAGATCTTTTTGCCTTGCCACCAAGCATACTGGGAGGCAAAGATACCAAGTCTGAAAATTTTATTCACCTTAACTGTGTCCAGTCTTGCACTAATGTGCTTATTAGCCTTTAATTGGAAAACTGGTTTTATCACAGTGTAAACTTTCTATAAGGAACATGCATGGTATGCTATTTTTAAAATCCGTACACAGGATTAAATAGATAATTGCTAAGCACTTTTGATTCCAGACTTTTTGTTTATATATTAGTAGGTTTTCCCATTTGAATGATATAAATAACCAAGGCAGAGGCCCAGCTTGCAAGAGCCTATCTGAGGCTTTATCACTGAACCGAAGCTGTCACTTCATGGGTGTGGTTCCCTGGTTTCTTTCATGTATTTCTTGCTCTAGCGTCAGCCAAGCCTCATCCCATGAGAACTTGTGGTTGCTGTTTTTCTCAGTGCTTCCTTACCTCGGGTTCCAGGGTTGTCTTTTTTTAGCACTCTTGTTGTGTTGCAACCTCTCCTTAGACTCCCCGAAATACAGTGCAATAGGGCGGCTGGGGGAATTGTTTGGTGCTCCGTATCTTGGCTTGGAAATGTTTTACCTCCCTGCCTTTGTGGTAGAATGGGGGAGTAAAGAGGAAAGGCTTGTCACTGTAGCATAATGGAGGAATACTTTAAAATCAGAAAGCAAACATCACAGTACTCAAGAGGAAATGAAAGTTCAAGAATGTCCATGTTGTTAATCTCTTCCATTTTTTTTCCCTCTGTGACAAAAATCATCCATACTTCCTATGGCTGTATATAAATATTTACATAATTCCTTTTAATGACACTGCTGTGCTATAGATACCTTGAGGAATCTCACTTAAGGAAAAAGTTTAATATCTATTTTCCAGCAGTAAATTAGGACTATCAATTTGAAGAAATCTAGCTAAATTTGATCAGTAATCTGTAGATCGTAAATTCTTGGAGAGAAAGATTTCGTTTTATTATGTGCTAGTAGGGTACCTAGAGCAATAGTGTCATTGTAAGTGACTGTAGATGAATAGGTATTGAAAACTAGTATTTCAACAGCATCAGTACTCAAAATATGTTTTGAAAGATGATGAATAAAGGCTACATCGTAAGTCTGTAGTTTGTAAACAACATAAAAAATGTTTCTTGTCTCTCCAGTACCCACACGGAGGGGGGGGAGTGAAGGAAAACAGCCTAAGCCTAGAGAAAGTGGTGTTACAAAATACTCTCCTAACAAGAATAAGTATGTTGGAACTTAGTTTTACTCTTGTATGTGTACCTTATGTATGTATGTGCACCTTAATTCAGTCTTCAGTGAAGGCTAAATTTGGCATTTCCTCATTCATGCAAGACAACATTGAAGTGTATGCTTGACACAGCTTTGTTTTAAATATGAAATATAAACAGTGCATATAAAGGCCAAGTTAATGGCAGGAATTATTTTTCAGAGAATAGGGGAGTAGCAGCAGAATTGTGGACATGTGGATATTGGCTCAGCTCTTCCTTAGGAGACCAGTCTTGCACAGACTAGTTGGGGTGCTGCGTCAGCTACACTAACTCCTGTGCTGCCTTTGCTCCCTCAGTTAGCATCTCGTTTGCAAATCACGAGAACAGGCTCAGAGGAAAGCAGAGGAGGGAGAAAAAACAGGTTACAGAGGCCCTTCTGTGGTAAAAGCTTCTTCCCCTTAGTGTATCTACCTGAATATTGCTAGCAGAAGCTCTAGCTAGCTCAAGAGGTCACGTTAAGATGGAGGTGAAGAGCAGCTGCTACACGTGGGCTGCTCCTCCGGCAGCATGGAGAGAGTCCAGGAGGAAATACATGCCATGTTCATTGTAGCAACACCCCTATGTCCCTTCTGTGGGGATTACTACTTTTCTCTAGGAAATCGTATCTTGCTCTTTCATGTCTCTCCATCTTACGCTCATCTAGTAGCACGCCAATAAGCTTTCCTCCTTGCAGGATGTTATCCTTACAGATTGCACTTTGGTGTATGGTACTTCCCATTCCTTTGGCCATGGAACCCTTCCCCCATGCATACTTTTCCTTTCCTTCCTAAGGAATTTCCCTAAACAATGGATAGAAACAGGAAGCCACTGATGGCCTCTCTCCGCTTCCCTTTCACCGAAAAGTATCGGGGCTCTTTACATGGTGACCTTGACGTAGCCTTCCTTTCCCAGCTCAGTGATTGATGTACCTGTGTGGGGGACAGGAGGAGAAAAGGCAAAAAAGAGCTGATTTAAAAAAAAAAAATATATATATATATATATATGTAGTGGCCCAGACTGAGAAATTCGGAGTAGAAAAGGATTGGGGGGGAAGACAAGGAACCCAGTGCACCTGTATAGGCTTGAATGTCTCTGAATAGCTACCCCATGGAGGTGTGATTGCTCAGTATTGTGCTCTGTAGGTCAGAGTCACTGGGTGACAGAGAGCTTGCAGTCAGATGCCTGGGGCTTCCTCTTCCTACAAAAGCAATAGGGAAAGAAACAAGTTTTTTTTAAAAAACAGAAAATTACAGTTTTTTTCTATAGGCTTATCTTAAAATGTTACTCCTATCAGTATCAATGGAAGAGGCTTGAGTAAATTATGGCCATTTTCAGGAGTGCACACTTATCCAAAGGTGTTCAGCTTCACTTGTTCGTTGAGTTCCTGCTGACAAAACTGCACTGTGTAATGGCTGAGTGTCAATCACCAGCAGATGCTGTCGTGTTCAGCAGAAAGTACTGAGCAGCACACCAAAGGAAGTGTTAAAAACATAAGCAGCCTCAAGGAATATACAGTGTGTGTGTGTTCCTTGAGATTTTTTTTGACTTTGCTTCCCTGCTTTATTTGCATGTTAATTCCAACCTTAAATTACATTATATAAAAAACTTCCGTAATATATCTGCTGAAAGGTTATGGTAATGAGCACATCATAGAGTTTCAGAGCATGTCAAATACCAGTGTGTAACTTGGGTGGTTTGCTATGTCTTTGAGGCACTTGGTAATTAATCCTCTTATACAGCTGAGGACAGTGCTGGCTAAATGACTTGCCAAAGTCTGTGCAATGGCTTGGACTGGAACATAAATAGCTTTTGACCTCAGATGTGTTTCACTTGCAAGGGTTCTGTTTGTCTTAATCTATTTGTTTATCACCATGACATGAATATTGGATAAATTCAGTCTTTTTCATTTTCTACAGAGGATGAAATCTATACTTGCTTGGAATTAGTCTCTTTTTTGTTTTTCAGTTCTACAGAATCTGTCTTTGCTGGCTCAAAGCGGAGGTTACCCTCTGCTTTCATGCAAACACCTGCACTCTGAAAGGAAACAAGGAAGGAATGGTACTTTTTGCCCCAAGACCCCAGAGATACAGAATCAACTGCAATAAGAAATTTACAAGCAAAGTGAAACACTTTTAATTTCCTCCTTCCTCCCTTTGCTATTCTTGACCTGACAGACAGTCTGCTCTGTTTTCAGTAATCGTTCTGGATTCTTCATGTATCCTTTGTGACTCCTAGCTCTTTTATGGAGGAACTGTGGATGATCTTGTGAAGCTCTTGCTGGAGATACTTTTCTGCAGTTCAGCTCCACTCACACCTGTTTGGAAGTCTCAGGCCAGCACCCTGGATTTAAAAGCATTCAGGACAAGAGCTGTGAGATTATCCTCCTGAAATTAAATACAAGCTGAGCTGTCCCTTTGACAGCATAAGTTAGATTCAGTGAAACCATAGGACATGCTCTTCTCATTCCTTCACAGCTGTTTTTTTTTTTTTTTTTTTTTTTTTTTTTTTTTTTTTTTTTTCCTCCCCTCCTTTAAACCTGTTTCATTCTGCATGCTTTTTGCAGAGCCCTTTGGGTAAAAAAATATATATCATGAAAAGTGCTGGATACAATAACTCATAACTCATAAAAAGCATGGATGCCTCTTTCCTTGGTGCCTTGTATTTCTTGCAGCTTTCCGTCTGGATGGCTTTCTTCATTGTCACTGAACATTAAGTTTAAACTTGTAGGGATTTTTCCATTAGCCTCTTAACTCTTTCTGGGTCAGTTCAGCAGCTGTTTTCCTCCTGCACCTTCCCTAGTACCACCCAAGGTTTTGTCCTTCATCACTCCTGCATGTTCAAATTCCTTATGTGGGACTCTAAGCAAACGAGTTTTTACTCTTTTCAAGTCTAGTCAATCTACCCTTACAGTAAAGCCCTCCACTTTTTCCTTTCATCTCCTACCCTCATCCTTTTGAAGGAGAGATGCTTGTGGAACTTCAGATGCTTTCTGCACTAGTGAATATGACAGTGGAGATTTCTCCTCAGCAGAAGCAGTGAGCTCTTGCTGCATATAGTGATATTTTATTGGCATTCTTGCATGCGTCTCACCTTCTCACCTGTGGTGAAATGTTTACCTCATTTATGTTAGCCTTTTTCTTTTTTTTTTTTAAAAAAAAAAAGACTTGAAGTCGTCATCATCAGAATTTTTCTATATGCTTAAAGCACAGTGACAAATTATCCTCTTCTTTTCTTTCTTTGACCATTGTTTCTCATCTCAGGTGTGACCCAGGAATTTCTAGCTATCACCGTTTTTTGTCTATGAAATCCTAAGGCTCCTTTTCATAATTTCAATATATTTAAACATTAGCCTGTCACAATTTCTTCATTGCTAAAGTAGGCCAAATGAGACAGCAAGGCACTTTAAATATACTTCAGTGGTGTCAGAACATACTTTCCTGAAAGTGGTGGTGAGCAGACCTCTCAGCATTTTGCAAAGATTAATGAATTCATCTTCTGAATGTTCTCCAGAGGCAAGCAAGCTTTATGCAAAAAAGGAAAGTGGGATTCTGGAGAGATTAATGGATTTGGTGAAGATTACTGGGCAAGTAGTGGCAAAGGGGTGACAAAGCTCTGACTTCTTAGCTCCCAGTCCTCTGCTCACATCAAGAGTCATTTTGCCAGGAAAAACTGCTGTTTTTATTAGTAGGAGTAGGTTTGTTACTTAAAGCTGAGTGTAGCCTGTGTGGCTTCCCATAGAGAAAAATAAGAAACTAGCTCTCCCCTCCCTAAGCAACACACAATTTAAGGCAATAGCAAATACAGAACTCAAAAGTCTTTATATTTATGGCTGTCTAGGTTGAAGAGAGAGGGCAAAAAAATATCCCTCCACTCTGTGGGTTCATCTTGCAAGTTATCTTATAATAACAGACAGAAAGTCAGTGGCCTGGACGGCACAGAGAGTTATCTCTATGGAGATTACTGCTCTGCTAGCTCCTTGCTTGGTATTGTATACGCCTGGCCAAACATTACACCTAAGTGGAACAGCTCCACCATGTTTTTGTTTGACTTGTGTGTCTTGGATTTTTTTTCTTTTTTTTTCTGCTCAGTATAAGGCCTAATTCTACCAGGCACCTACATACTTTGAGCCAGTGGAAGCCAAGGGTCTTCTGTCCTCCCAGCTCATCAGGTTGTCCTGGCTAGATACTCAAGTGCATCAGAGATGATTCCTACAGTAATATAAAGAAGGAAATTGGATATTGTTTATATATCACTAAGCATGTTTTACTCTCATATATTTAAAAGTATTTCTCCCTGGAAAATGGCTTTATCATTTCTGGACTACCACTATACGGAATACAACTTAGTATCCTGTACAGGCAAAGAATGTGGGTTTGAAACTCAACTCTGGTTATAATCTGCTCTGAGGTCTGAGTAAATATTGTGACTCTCCTTTTTACATGGCATTGTTTCTTTTTGAGGGCTGAGGCATCTCAGCAACACCTTTACCTTCCCTAGATTTTGGAAGGCAGGATTAAGCCCAAGTGGTACAGTCTGCTTCATGTTGATTTTTAAATGACCTTTTCAAGAATATCCAGTTAATGAAATTTATTTCAATTTATTTCTGTATCACTGATTGAAGAATTTTATTTTTGCCTGGAAGGTGGAATATGTACTGAATAGTCCTTATTGAAAGCTTTAATCTAGTTCAGATAGTATTGTCTTTCTTCTGTACTGGCATTTCTTTTTTAACCTTCCAAATTCCCTTGGTGTTAACTTTTTTGATTGCTGTTTCCTGGGGCTTCTTGAAAATTCTTGATGCTGAGTGGCAGGTTACCATGACATACTTTTGGCCATCTGTAGGAATCTGTTAAACAAGCTAAAGACTCCACTAAAGAATTTAGAAATTAGTTATGTCAAGTTTTATTTCTTCTTGGCAAGTTGCAAAGAGGAAAAAATTCCATATACTAAATAGAGACAAAATAAATTACGTTTTGTCTCTGGAATCCACAAGTGACTCTCCCAGTAGTTGCAATATTTCTAGTCAGATGCAGTGAACACATCGAGTCTTGTATATTAATAAATATCAAGTGTTAACTTTGCTGAGAGGTTGTTATGAATGTAGGTGTCCTGTTTAAAGGTACCACCAGTTAAGTTCCCCCAGCTTTGTCAATTTTATTGAAATTGAGCAAAAATAAATGGGGGTCTCTGTGTTCAGACAACAGTTCCTTAATTTCCTATGTCAGCATCAACTTTTCTGATACTAGATGAGATCATTTATGATGTTTATATTATTATCCTATGAAGCTTTGCCTGAGTGGATTCTACAGTATTCCTTTGTAATTCTTTCAACATTTAGGTTTGGATAGTTTTACACACAATGAATTCTTCCATCAAGTTATGCATTTCATCTGCTGCATCTTACATCAGGAATACCAACGACTACCACCTCCCTTAGTCTAATGACTCTCCTAGTTTTCTCGTTCTTTTTCTTCTACTATTTTGTTTTTCTCAGAATTTTCTAGGGAGGTTTCTTTTGGTTAGCTTACTCAACTTGCCAGACTTTATTGTAGCTTATTTCAGTGTCAGCCTGATCCAGACAGAGCTTTCATTTACTAGCTCTGCTGTCCAGCAGTTAATTTCTCAACCACAGTCTCTACCCTCTTTTCAACTGAGATTATAGATTTTTTTTTTTTTCTTTTTCCCCAGTAAGTGCATCTTGCCGTGAAGCACTGCTGTGCTTTACCTCCAGCTGTCTTCTGGTTTGTCCCTATGCCCTACTGCCCTCTAAAAATGGCACAAGCAAAATGTGTTGTGGTCCTTGTGCCAGAGTGGGGAGCAAGCAAGCAATATCATTTGATGTTTTCCTTCAGTTTTGTCTCCCTGACAGTTCTTTCTCTTCATGGTTTGTTTTTCACCTGTGTTGCTCAGTGTTGTTTTTTTTTTTTTTTTTTTTTTTTTTTTTTTTTTTTTCTTTTTCTTTTTTAAATGCATCTCATGCCAGAAATGAAAAATACGTTTTGTGCACAAGGCCAAAGCTGAACCCAGCTGACCTGCCCAAACCAGTGAGCAAGGCTATCACCCACCTTTCTACTGCTCCTTCAAAAGCTGCTTGACCCTGCTACACCAGACCCCTCGCAGAGATTCTTGAAGGCCAGGGGGTCTAAAAAAGACTCGAGGTCTCCAGGGCTGCCTTGCGGGTTGCAGCAGCCCGGGCGCTGGCCGAGGTGCTGAAGGTGGTGGCTCCGCGGGGGCGCAGCCTTTGCTCTACCACCGCTCGACCTTGCGCGACTTTAGGTGCTTCTGATTTGTAGGCGTTGTGGAAATGTCCTTAGGAAATTCTGATGCTCCCTGTTGTTTGAGCAGGAGTGAAGCGCTCTTGTTTATGGACCCATCTCCTAGTAGGTGATGTGCCAGATTCTTTGTTCTAGTATTCTAAAAAATGTAAACATTGCCAGATGAATATCAAGTACAGTCTTATGATATTAATAAGTGACTTTATTTTGTGGCATATAAGGTGTATATTTAAGATTTAAGAGATATTAAGATACTATCACCTTGCTATTCTTTTTTTTTCTTTTTTTTTTTCTTTTTTTTTTTTTTTTTTGTACTTATTTAGAGAGATTCTGTCTGTGAGGAGGGGAGGAAAAAAGGTAGTGCATTAGTATGTGTTTTACCTAAAATATTTCTCATAACCTGTTTTTCAGACTTGACAAAATTCTTTTAAGATAGATAAATCTTTGAAAATTTCTATGTATATGACAATACTCAGAAGATGAAGTGTTATAACTATGAAATCAATCTGTTCAGTTGCTTTTAGAAAACCTTTATTATATATGGGTACCCTCTTTCTTACAATATCAGGGTATTATCTGTGCTAGTATAAGTCTGTAAGCAGGAAGCAGAAATCCAGCAGTAGCAAGTACCAAGTTCAGTCTTCCTACTGCCCTCTGAAATAGTTCTGTCCTCAGATTTGATCATGATGATGTTATCATGTAAATGCTTAATGACACAAAATAATTCTATGATGCTTCAAAACAAGAACCCAAAATCCTAAAGTATGTTGGATATTTGGATGACTACTGACTAACCATTCCTGTATATGTTGTGTAAGTGCACCTTTCAACCCACAAAGTTAAAAACCAACTTGTCAGCATTCAATTTATACATTTCTCTGCCAACTTGAGTGATTAGCTTTATTACATTGACCTTGCATGAAACTATCATGGTGACAGAATGGTAGTGCAGCGACTTGATTGTCAATCAGTGGTGCTAGAGAGGTTAGAACACCTCTGTTTTGCCCCATCCTAGATAATATCACCTAATTACTTTAAAATATAGCACCTGTGACCAGAGTGCCTCAGTAGCAAAATGGGAATAGAAGCCTGACTCTGAGATTCTTCTGCTTTACTAATTGCATTTTCACTTTGTAATAAAGAATGTTCGTGAGGGAGCTGTAACTTCCCCAGTCTAGCCAATAATTTTTGATTCTTGATGAGTGTATTTATACAGCTATGATTCTGTCCTGAGCTTTGTAATTTTTATTTATTGCTATGCTTATTTGTAAAAATGAGAAAATCAATTGAGTATTGGGGAAGGGAGAGGAAAGGAAAAAAAATCACTCAGAAGCACTACAGTAATTTACTGCAGGATAGAAAACTCTAGAGACAAAAAGTAGATAAATGCCTGATGATAAAGACTGAAGGCAAAATCTGAATCACTCTTTGATTCATTGGGTCTTTTCTTCAGTACTTATAGAGTGCCAAACAAATAAGATAAAGGGAAGAGATAATCCCAGTAGCCTAATGAGAATTTTACAGTCATCATAAAGACCTATCTTCTGAGAACATACTGATGGCTTCCAAAGATTCATATTTAATAACAGACAAGAGGGTGAGCTC
Source organism: Nothocercus julius (assembly GCA_013398735.1). Taxonomy (NCBI): domain Eukaryota; kingdom Metazoa; phylum Chordata; class Aves; order Tinamiformes; family Tinamidae; genus Nothocercus; species Nothocercus julius. The sequence continues at coordinate 2,521,875 of VZSV01000011.1, read as the reverse complement.
ATTGTGGGCTTATCTAGGCATTAGATTAGTTTGACTGTCTTGGAAAAGCCTTATCAATGTATCAATGTAGCCTGAGCTAATTGTTTTTTTTTGGGGAAGGGGGAGATTTTTTTGAACCTTGTTTGTTTTAGACATGAGGTGACATGACACTGTCATGGGAAGTCCACAATTCTTTGCTTCTACTAGGTTGTATGCATTTTTTTCCCCAATGAAATGTAATAGAAAAATGGGCCTCTCTGAAATATGGTTGTAAGTTTCATGAAAATCCATGGTGAGGAAGGCCATGTTGATTGCCTTACTAAAAAAAGAGAGAGTAAAAAAAAAAGTCTGCAATCTGAGTTTCCCTTTATTTATATGCCACACAATTTCTAGAAAGGAGGGAGATGTTATGAATTTTCTATCTGTGTGTGAGACAGTTCTAGTTAATGTCTACATCTTTGACATCTTTGTGAGGATGACAGTGAAGTCAGTCTTCATTAGTTCTATTAAGCTAACAGTTACAGTACTGTTTGAGAAGACTTTGGGTTATTTTTGGTGGTTGTGTTAGAGAGTAACTTGTATATTTTTACTTTTTAGAATTTGCTTGTGATTTAGGGAATCAAACTTCTCAAGGAGGTCAAAATTCGGAATGTATTTGTACATCCTGAATTAGATTGGCATTCCTTTTTACTGAGGTGACATACATTGTCTACTACATGAGCAACAGGCAATCCTTGCTAGGGCTTGCAGACTACAAAGGCAGAAAGAGGTAAAGATGAACAGGCAGATTCAAAGATGCACAACTGCTGCAATAACTGGTGAAGTTCTGTTGGTATTTATTGTTTTCAATGGAGCATGGCTAAGTTACAGTTTTTGCTTGTAAAGAAAACAGCAAGAAAGGACAAAATGTTACTGCTCAGTACAGGGGCAGGACTTTCCAAGAAAACTGCTGAGAACACTTGAGTGAAGTTCTCCGTACTGTAAATCTCATCCTAACTGTTTTATTGCTATTCTGGTGGTTTCAATCCCTTGCCATGCATTTTCATTTTCCCAAGTCCCCATGGAGTATTGGTGAGGTCCTGGAAAATTAATGACCAGTGCTTCTGAAAGACCCTGGTAAGCATAACTGTCCTTTGCTTTTGTTCTACATAAAACATGCTGTCATTCTAACTTCACTGTGAACTGGTACCTCCTTACAGATCCTGGCTCTACACTACGCTAGTGTATCAATTTCTTGGCAATGGGTACTGTTTTGTATTGAATAGTTATTAACATTGAGCAAACCTCTTGGTCTCCCAAGGTTTTTTTTGTTCTTTGTTCTTAACATATTCTTTTTCTCATTATCTGTGCTTGGCTTTTATTTAATAAATTGTTACTAGTTTAGGGACTGATTCTAAGAGGTTGCTTATTTTCCTTGCTTATGCACCCTGATTCTACAGCTGAATCAAAGCTCTTACTTTCCACAAGATTTAAATTGGATTTTTATCCAACAGCCAAATAATTTAGAGGGTTTCTTTAATCTCTGCTATTCTGGCTCATTAAGTGCAAAAGAATTGTCACTTCCACTCGCCTTCACTGAAAAACAGCCTGTAGTAACTTTGCATATAGCTTGAAGGCTGCTTTTGTTCCCCCAAATGAGTTTACGTTTAGTCTATACTAGTTATTCCCCTAGATACCATGTCCCAGACAGCGCAGTATTCAAGAGTCCTTGCAAATACAGAAGAATAAAACCAAAGACTCTCTACAAAGACCTCATTGTAAGACTAAAAGGATTTCCTGTGAATAAGGGCTACACATGGACTTAACACTGCTGGGAGCAAGAACATACAAGGAGAAACCAAGTGCATAGTGAAGCCAAGACATTACTGTTTTTAATGATTCCTTTGTAGATAGGGAGAAGAGAGCTTTTCCCAAGGAGCTCATGATTATACAGCAGAACCAAGAATACAAGGGTGAATGTTGTGAGGAAGGAAAAAAAAAAAAAAGGGAGCCTTGAAGGAAGAAGAAACTCTGAACTTTCTCTGTCTTTCTGTTCTTTTCTGCTCATTTAGAAGAGGTGTGAATATAACTGATAGGCAAAGCACGCTACTGCTTCTGAATAAGGGATTCTAGCACGATACAATCCTTTCCTATTTTGTTGTGCCAGTTCAAAGGGGTACCTGAGCCCAACTTTAAGTAACATTTTTGAGGCTTATGCCACAGGACTGTTCCCTAGAGCATGGACAACAGATGTCTGTAAGGAATCTCTCGTAACCGTTTCTAGAATTTTAGAATGGGTGGAGGTGTGTGTTTTACTTGAAGTTCTCCTGAAGAAATTATATTAAAAAAAAAAAAAGTTGATTTAGAACTTTAAAATATCCTTACGCACAAAAATTATCTAAAGAATATTTTCTCATATCAATGTTCTCCTACCTTGATGCAGCTTCTCTGAATTGCTCACTGCTTTGAGTAAGGGTTGGACAAGTGTTGGCTTCTTATTTACAGTGTCCCGGTGTAGTCTGTAACTCCCAGAGTACAAAGGAACTGATACTCATTTTGCTGAGCAAAGACCCAAAGCAGCAGGCCTGTTGGTGCTACTGTTACCTTCTCGCTTTGCAAAATAACATTAAATCACCTTTTTTGCCTCAGACCAAAGGGCAACTTGCCTTTTAACTGTGAGCAGTAGGAGGTGCTTAGGAAGGGGATGAGAACAACTCTGCTGTACTCTCCCACTTTCAACAGCATGCAGCTCAGGGGTTTCCTGCAAGAGATGGCAGTGTCTGCTAGTCTGGATTTTGATCACCTCTCTGTTCCTGTTCAATAGGCTCTTTGCTATCTCTAAGCTTGTATTTGGCTAAAGCTAGCTCTAGAGTTGAGCGTATAGGTATTTTTTTACTGGAGCTAAGTGCAGCTTTCCTTGATATGTTTTACCTAATGACATCTTGTTTGTGTTTTCTCTCCCATAAAGCCTTAGTGATGAATTTTGTGCCTGTTGGACCAGCTGGATTACACGCTGAGCCACACTGATGTAATCTTGCTCTTTCTCTTTCGTTGGCCTTTTAATCTTCTTTCTCCATGCACTCAGCTGCCCATTTTTATAAGAACCCAAAGCTACTCATAGTCTAATCATAGTGACCTTGAAATCTCAGTTGGTGAGAAACTACTTCATTTTGCCTTCTGAGCCATAATTAGTGTCCGTCAACGTCAATGGCATGAGAAACACCCAAGAAAGGTCAGAGCTTGGCAGTTCCTTAGGCTGAGCACACAGTGAGTAGGTAGGTGTCCATTAACTGAAATTGGTGTATGTGAGTAATCTAACAGGATACTCGACCTCACCATGTAGTTGCCAGGTACAATTTCAGATCATAGTTTTTTTGTGTTACAGTATTAGTTTTGATAACCATGCAGAGACAGATGGCATTTTGTCAGCTTTCCAAAGCAGAGGAATAATTTGCTGAGCTGTAGCTAGTGTAATGAGAAGCCAAGTAAGTTGAAGATGAGGTAAAACCAAAGCATCTGTCGGTCCTTGTGTGCCAACTTTTAGATGCTGCAGACAAACTAATATTTCCACGCACAAAAAAGTAGTGACTATTATAGATTTGTGTAAAAAAGATGGCATTTGATAACAATGCCACAACAGATGTCGTTGAGTCCATGCTTGATTTTTTTACTACTGCTCTGTGCATTTTTGGAAGAGACACTTGCTCTGCACAGCTTGTATGGAGTATGTTCATTATAAAATTTTATTTTTCAGGAAACAATGAGATGGAAAATTTGTAGCTAATCTGATATTGTCCCTCTTTATCATGCTCCCTTAGTGGTTAGGGGGGAAGAGTTTATTCCTATTTTATTCCTTCTCAATCCTTTTTATGTTAGAGAAGTGTCTATACATATAACTACATACAGTATATAATATAAAAATCTTAAAAGAGAGCTCTCTATTAAAATACAATGAAAAATTTGAGGTTACTTGTGTTATCCAATATTACATTTTCCAGCATGTGCCATGGAAAATATGTAATTATATCTTCCCTATTCAAAGAAATCCTTCTCTTCACCTTAATCCTATTCTTTCTCATCTTCTTTGATGAAAGCGAACAATGTTTCAAAAGTTCCCCTTTAAGAGCAAAGCTCATAGAATGCTATAGCCTACTTGACTCTTTCTCCTTCGTAATAGATGTGGCAACTTAATAAAAGGAGCTTCTATGTAGGTCAAAATTATTTAAGGCATGCATACTTCTCCTATTTTTTTTTTTTTAAATATCTCCTATGATATACTACCTTCTGCACAGTCTGCATTGTGTGTGATGGGCCCAGTGGGTGTAGGGGGAAGAGGAGCATTTACTCCACAAAGCAGAGGGTCCCAAACAAATCCAAGAATTTATGCCCACATCTTCTCAGAAAGAAAAGCAGCAGGTCAGTGGGACATGAGAGAGAAGGCTGAGGAGAGAAAACCAAGCACTTGGGAGCGTGTAGGGAAGAGAAGCAGGTTGCCCCCAGCTGCCAGAATGTCCTGCTCCAACCTGCTGTGTTGCAAACAGCGTTTTGCAACAAAGGGATCCAAAGCTAAGCAGGTGCTTATATATATTGTGCTATTGCTGCTTTTTGTTTTGGCGTCTGTGAGCAGTGGTGCAAATGTTGCTTTGCTGGGTACAGGGGTGGGGAGAAGGGAACACAGGTAGCTCTTTGTTCAGCAGGCTGCTGCTTCCTAGCCTGATCTTGCCAAAACCTGAAGGTAGGACTGAACCTAGCCAAGAGTTAGAAATCTAGTTTGAGGCAAAACCAGCAACAAGTAAACTGGACAGAGGTGTAATCTGAAGGACAAAGACATAACTTGTTGATTGGAGAAATGGATGACAGTCCTCAATCATTTCATTCCCTGAAATCCAGAGAGTAGGGAGGAGTAAAACCTTGAGATTAGGAAGTGCTTTAGTGATAGGCCAGCAGATGCTCTCAGCCAAGGGTCTCTTGGACCTTGCCAATTCTTCAGTCGCTTTCATCTGCCAACTACCATTACCCCTGCCTTATCCACGATGAACCAAAATCTAACATGTTTTCATCTATCCTCTATTTTTGCCAAGTATTGTAGCAGCAGACATTTTTCTCGCAATGGATTTAATTCACTGACTTTCTCCCCATTCCATAGTATTTGAGAGCGTGTTTCAAATACAGGGTTAAAAATTAAAATTACCACAACTTGTACATTTACCATTAAATTTGAATGTTATCCTAATGGCAAACTGCGATTTCCAAAATTCCATCTTTCTGGTTTAATAGTGCCGTTTGCAGGTTACTAGTGTATTGCCTCTCTTGCATATTCTGCTTTCATTGTGCTTTTCCCTTATGAGTGTGAAAGATTGTCTGATATTGTTGGGTATTTAAACCAAACCCTCTGATGGACTGCATTTAGTAGTAAATATCAGCACACAGGAAGCCCGTTAACGTTCAAGAATGGAATAAACACCTCTGAGCAAGAGAGATTTAAAAAATAGCATCCTTTTTTTTTTTTTTTATGACTACATCTGTACAGAAAAATCTGGCTCATACCATGTCCTTTATTTGCTTGAATGTTCATTTATTCAATATACCACCTAGGAAAAACCTTGCTTCCTCCAAGATGCTCCACGCACAACTTTCATTTGATAAAAGTGATGCTGATAGTATCTTGAGATGTTATCTTTGGAGATTACTTTTGGGTTCTTTGCATGGAATGGTTTTAAATGTTTAAATGTTTTAAGATGCTTAAAAACCACTGATAGTTGAGAAAGACTTGCCTCTGATGGCACAGACCAGTCTTATACCATAAGAAAATGCACTGCAACATTTGCCTTCCTGGAATTGTCAACATTGTAGGTCAGTTCTGAAAACAAATGACTAAAGGACATAAAGGCAAAACCAGCAGAATTAACTAACCCTGCTGGAAAAAAGGCAATAATTGGAGTCTTCAATACAGAAATTCTAGCAAATCAAAAGACAGATTTAAAATCTGCATGTTTAATCAGTATAGCAATATTTTTAGAAAATAAGAAGATAAGCACATTAATATCATACTTTATTTTTGGATCATTAAAGATGATACAAGAAGCTAGTAAAATTTTGTTCTGCATCACTTTCCTTAAGTACTATTTTGCTTTAATACTGGGAATAGTAAATGACTACATTTTGGGTATAGCGTAGATTACATTTGTTAGAATAATGTTCTGATGAGCCACTTGTGCAGTGTCAGCTTGAAGTAGATTTAATCCTTTTTCTTGAACTCTGTTATTTTTCTGCATGTTCTCTGTGCTGTGGTTTCCACTGACCCCTGTTTGCTAATGATACGTTTTATTAATGGCAGTTAGAATAAATTGGTCTGTTAGGTTTAGAGCAAAGATGTTAATGGTGTTTTCAACCTTAACACAATGAATATCATGCAAATCACTATGCATACACTTCAGAATACAGGGTCACTTGAATCTATACAGTTTCTGCAATTTGTGAATTTGCTGCAATGTTTTATTAGAATACCATTCGTAAATCATTTTGTCATCCAGGATGCATTATGTCCTTTTTTGGCTGATGACTTTCAGTCACAGGAACATCCTTTGCATGAGGACTGCTTTAAAACAACTAAACTAATAGTAATAGGCTCCAGTGGTCTTTCCTTTGCTCCTACAGATGTTTGAATTGCTACCAAAATAGCCACTCACATAAGCAAACACAGCAATGTATAGCTCTCTGTTATCATGTATTCATGTGGTTGAGAAGTAATATGTGAGGGCTAGGCCTGCATCACTTCATATGATTCAGTGCAATTATATGCATTTGCACCAACCGAATTTATGGACACAGTTTTCAGACTATGCGTTCAGAGGCTTAAAAAGCAGAAAAGCAGAGGTTTTTTTTTTTTTTTTTTTTTTTTTTAAATTAGAAAGGAAAACTCTTATGTAGAGTATTAATTCAATCACTAACCTTTCCCACCAAAACAGAATTTTGCTTGTATCTGGTTTGGTTTGTTTTCCTTACCCCATGGACTAGATTGCTTTTACTGGCACTACAGGAAGGTGCCATTGCATCTGACAGCTAATCAGTTAATGGTCTGAGGGATGTAAGGCTGTTGCAAAGTACAGGGCCTAGCTGCCAGCTGATATAAGTTGCTATCACCTGTTTGGCAGCATGATGATACTTGCATGATGATACTTACATGAAGTGACATCTGACCCACAGGCTGCAGTTATACTGTTCTGAGGTGTTCAAATTATAATTCTTTCTAGTTCCAGGTGTAGTTCATGGCTTTCATGTGAACTGTATTCAGCTGGGAAGCAGGCTAAGTTCTGGCATCGCTTCTACTGAGGTCTGCTGCTGCATCCTTCTGGGGACTGTGCTGGTGGACTGTACAGAGTGCCAGAGAGAACTCTGGCTCACTTTCCTTGCCCTGATTTACTCTCCTGACTTGTTAGGATCGTGATTTCACAGCACAGTAAATGGCAGAGGATATCTTTAGATTTTCAAAGCTATTTTGGGCCTAAGATCTGTGTAGTTGTGCACTTGGCATTTATTACACTTGGATGAGCCAGCAATGCGCCCTGGCTGCAAAGGAAGCCAACAGCACCCTGTGCTGCGCTAGGTAGAGCATCGCCAGCAGACCGAGGATCCTTCTCCTTCATTCAGCACTGGGGAGATGCGTTTGAAGTGCTGTGTCTAGTCCTGGGCTCTGCAGTACAAGAGACGCAGACCTAGTGAAACGAGTTTGGTGAAGGGCAGGAACATGACTAATGGTTTGAAGCATCTTAACAGATGAGGAGAAGCTGAGCGAGCTGGAACTGTTCAGCCTGAAGAGAAGACTCGGAGATTTTACTGCTGTATGTAAATACACTATGGGAAGGGGAATGAAGAAGACAGAGCCAAACTCTTCTCAGTGATCCCCAGAGAGATGACAAGAGTCAGCGTAGTTCATAAACTGAACTTCAGCTAACTCCATTTAAACATAAGAAAACTTCTTCACTGTGAGGGTGGTCGCGCACTGGAGCAGGTTGCCCGGAGATGTTGTGGAGTCTCTGCCCTTGGAGATATTTAAAATGCAACTGGACACAATCATGAGCAACCTGCTCTTGCTGACTCTGATGGAGCAAGAGGTTGAAATAGACCATCTCCAGAGGGTCCTTCTAACCTTAGCTGTTCTGTGATGAGACCCCAGCCCCTGCTACCTTAGTATTGCATGTGCAGCATGCTTACATCTCTGGCACCCTATCAGCTCTTAAGCCCATCTGCTAGAGTGGCATTATGCCCACTCAGAAGGTGCTATGCCAGTTTCAACAAGGCACAGGTGCCAACCAAACATAGATTTAGAAAGATACCCTGCAGAAGATCCTCCTGGTAGTAAGTAATGCCAAATTAGGCCCACATGCTTCATTACGAGGGATCACATCTGTTGAGGCTTGTGGGCATTGTACCATCAATTACAGCCTTTATCCTCTCTTTCTTTTTTTTGAAAGCTTTAGTGAATGGAAAGCAAAATTTATGAGCCAATCAAGGAACTTTATAAAATCAGGTTTTTTTTCTTTAGTGATCTCAGTTTTGAAATCTCAAATTTCAAACTGCTTCTGTTTATATCCCTCTGTTAGACCCAATTTAGTACTCACGAGCTTTTTTCATAAAGGCAACAAAAGAAAAGATGCTGAAAACGATATTCTCTATTGTCATTTAATGCTATCGGAGAAGGTTTATGTGCAATTCATTTGATACCTGTTAGACTCTGAAGCATTATTTGCTCTGGTATGTTCATTTAGTAAAAGAAAATACACTATCTGAATGTTGTATTTTGTGTCCTCAAATTCTCTGATACAGAATAATTTCACCTAGGCATCCAAGACATCACAAGTATCAGTCTGCTGGTCAAAAGGGTACTGGTTTTATGTTGTCGGTTGTTGTGTGTGAGACTTAAACAGATTATATGGCCCAGTGCATGCTCTGAGAAAAATTGGTAACCCACGCAAAAGCTCTCTTGCCTCAAGAAACTGAGATGTGTAGGAAAAGACTGGTGGCAAAATGCTGGCAGAGGGCTGGCTAGCAAGCTGAGGCTCGAGCTGTATCCTGAGAATATAGGAGCAATTATCCTTGCTTGTTTATAGGATATAGGTCTTTCATGGCCCAGAGGCTTTACCTGGGCATATGTTATGCCAGGAGGACACTTTCTGAGTCTTCTCACTGTTGGCTCTATGTTAGTTTGCTCATTGTTTGGTATCCTTTTTTTTTTTTTTTTTTTCAGGATCTCACTCACTTTTGTGATTTAGCAGGAGTTAAGTGAGCTAAGCAGGACTGAGTAAACCTAGAGTGCAGGTGGAGAAACAGTGCAAGAAAATGTCCATACCAGAGGACGTAACATGATTAGGACTGGCAGTCTGGAAGCCGGTGTGCTGCACCTCCCTCGCAGAGCTGAGGGGAAGGGTGCACTGCTCTGTACCTGTCTACACCTAACGCTTACCCCGATGTGAGTTGGCTTGTGTTAACTGGCAGCCAGCTGAATCTGAGCTACGCCAGCAGTAGGAACGCAAGCCCAGACGTAGCACTGTGGTCTGTGAGTGTGTGCTTGCTCCTTGCTCGAGCAGGAAGCTGGCGAGGAAGAGAAGGGCTGCCTTCCACCCTGCCCCATGGCAGCACGTGGGTCGCGGCAGCTGGAGGTCCATGCGCCGAGCAGACCAGGGGCATCGCGTTGCCCCGACTGTGCCGCGTGGCGCTCCAGGTGGTGGGCAAGGCAGTTCCAATAGGATAAAACATCATCCTTTTTATGGTGTATACTCCGTGCTTACAGCATTGATAGAAATGCTTTAAAATATTGGTGATTTGTACAGACCGCATATTAATCTCATAACGATACAAATATTGATATCTGCACAGTGCATTATTTATGCACCATTAGGTATTCTGCTTGCGGCCTCTTCTCACGTCTTTCCATCCCATAGCACATGCTCTATCATATGGTTTGGCTATTTATTTTTTAAGAGTTAAAACAATAAAAATAGCACAGCAGGGTCTTGTCCATAAACAATGGAAACATTGCTCTAAATTCAGTACTGTTTCTGTTTTTATTATGTGATCGTTTCTTTGTTGTTAATCACTTGCCCTACTTAATTCATTCATTATACTCAAAAGCTTTGAGATTAAACCCCCAGGCAGGATAGCTTCATATGAATCCTTTTTTTTTTTTTTTTTATCTGCTCCAAGTTAGATTAAGTCTAGGTCCTGTTTAATGAGGTGCCACTTGCTGGCTTTTCATGCAGAAAGAATTCCTCATACTCAGCGGTATGTATATACCATATAAATTATAATATATTTTACATTTTTTTCTGAATTTCTAACTAATATATCCTGCAGAAAACACTATCATTACAAGTTTCCTGGGATATGGGTGGTTGACTATTTCTGATTTGATTTTTTTTTTTAAGTGATGAATTTCACTGTTCATTCTTGATGTGTCATTTGATTTTTACTTAAATTATGATATTTCATAGTGTTTTTAAATGATACTGTTAAGATTTCTTACTCATCTGTGCCTTCAGCTCCAAAAGTCAATTGCTAGAATGTCTCCACCTGCCATGAGATGTTAAAGGCCTGCCCATGCCTAATAATGCATAAGGCCAAAGTGACCATGTCATAAAAAGTTTTATAGTCAACAGCAGGTAGGGGCTCTCACTTCACGGTGTGAATGATGAAGCAACTTTTTCTGGTACTCAAGTTGATTGGGGTTAGGCATTACTGAGACATCTTAAGTGTCATGCTGTTGTGCTCCTTTACGGCCTCTGTCCTGTAATTAACTAATCTGTTCCATATTTGTGGCTTCCTGATATTAGTAAGACTTTCTCTGGGATGCATGGATGGATAAGCTTCTACTGATCCACTTCTTACTAGAAATTCCATGCTGGACCCATACCCATGTTTTTGGCTTCTGTGGCTTCTGATTTTTCTGACAGCAAAAAATTATCTGGCTGAAAAGGTCATGCTAAGCTCTAGTGTCATCCAATATCTGTGTGTACGTGTGGGTTGTAGATGATATTTTTCTTTATGCTAACCACGAATGTTAATATATACAAGCAGAGCTGTCTGTGCTGCCAAACCCCACCTTTTTGATAGCAGACCTATCTGTTTTTACATGTTTCATTTCAAGATAGGGAAGAAAAACAAAGTTTAACAATCTTTAGAAAAGCCTGCAGAAATAAGTGGTAGGTTATGTTCTCAGTGAAACAGCAGCTTTGACTTGAGAGAACATGATCACAGATAGTCCAAGTTCTAGAGACTGACACCTCACAGAAGTGGAGGCAATGGTGATGACCAGAAAGGATCATGTTTACAGTCTGTGGAGAGTCTTTGCATTCACTTTTGCCTGCTGAGTTTAACAACCTGGTTTTCTTAATCCAGAACATGTCTACTGAAAGGTTAGTTTTGCTGAATTAGCATTAGTTATGCTGACTAGTTATGCTGTATTAAGGCAATTTAGGCAGTGATTTTAGTGGAGTTTCTGAATGCTCTTACACAATTACTATAGGGAATGTATATTGTAACCCCAAATGTAGGATTTCTGGTAATTCTCGATAAGCTTGTCTGGATTAATGTCAATAAAAGGTCTTGACTTCAGGCCATCTTCAGCAGTGTTTTATCTTGAGCTGTTGTGAGGTTCTTGGAAGAAATCTTCAGAATACGTGTGTGTTAGTGGAAAGCCTGTCTTGTTTTATGTGCCTCAGTGGTTCATCCATCTGTCTTGACCTTTNTTTTTTTTTTTTTTTTTTTAAACCTTAGCTTAGAAATGTTTGAGAGTCTTGTGTTAAGGAGTTCTTGTGCAGCAAAAAACAATCACCAATGAACAGGGAGGGTTTTGTTTTAATTGAAATAGAGAGTAATTCTGTAGATAAGAGGGAAAATGAAAATGATATCAGGACTGCTACTGCTACTGATACTCAAAATTAGAATCAACATCAAGCATCAGAGATTTGCATTCAGGAGATTAAGAGGAGAGACAGTTTTTTAGTTCTTCGTAAGCAAGTGACCAGATCTGAGTAGAACACAAATGGATTCTTAGACAGGAAAGAGTAGGAAAATGGAGTTTGTACCTAAATATTTGGCCTCTTGTGTAAGAGAGCTATGGCTCACAACTTACTCTTTCTTTTTGAGGACTTGCCAGTCAAAAAGGGTCAACATTAGCTGAGATGCTTGACTTGGATGGAAGAGTAGACATTTTATAGGTGTATATTTGTTACAGTAGACACGCATGCACATACGTGCACAGGAACACACACAAATACAGAAAAAGGAAATGGCTTAACGTAGGTAAAATGAGGATAATTTTTCTGCAATTCAAGAGAAGGCAAACATTAGAGTATTGATGTGTATGTATCACGTCCTAATACATGATGAGCATTACTCCGCTTTGTGAATCAATGTAAAGATTTACATGTGGACATGGCTTCCACACTTGGAATGGAAATTACAAAGGGAGCTGCAGTGCTCTCAGTTCAAGGGATTGGTGGGGTTTCGCAGTAGGTTCGCCCCCCACAGCCAGCTTTAGAGAAGAGATCGGTAGCTTTTCAACTGCATAGTGTGATGTTATCAAATATTTTGAACTGTAATCTTGCAATTACTATTAATGTTGCATTAAAAGATTATTTAATGAAGAAGATCATGCAGAGAACAAGCAATATAATGGCTCCAAGCAGCTTGCCTCCCACATACCTGGCAAAAACTCCCTACTGTTACAGAGGGAGGAAGAACAGCTAGTGCCAGTTCTAAACAATAGGTTGCATGCTAGATCTGTTAAGACCTGTTGCTTTTGGCAACAAAAAGTGACTCAAAGGCATGAATTTAAATTTTAAAAAGTGGTACTCAGTGATTAAAGACAAGCAGAGAATATTCTAGTCTCTGCTGTGCATTGTTTAGTATTCAGAGGTAGTTGTGGAGGTGTTGGCTGTCTGAGTCTTCCTTTCTACCAGGTATTATTTAACCTCTCTGTGCACTTCGGGGCCTGATCTTGTTCTGACAAAAACACAGGTAATTCAGAAGCAGTTCCCCTGGTGTAAACCATGTCTGAGTAGCAGAACCACCAAGGCAGTAGCTTTGCTTTAGAACTGAAATGTGTTTGATGTTTTAAATGTATGTGTCTGTAGCTTTAGTGCTCAGTTGGCAGGACCCTGATATAGAATATCTCACTTTTGCATCTATGACAGTGACTGTATGGCTTTTGCTTGAGCCTTCTCTTGATGTGTCTGTTTTTCTCTTTAAAGCATACTGAAAACTGAGTATAGTCTGATGATGTTAATGCGTGTCTAAATCCAGACAAGCTGGTAGCTGCACTGGGAGTTCTAGATTGCAGATCTTTTCAGAAATGGGTGCACAATAAGGAGCACATGCAAAAGGACACATTTCAAAGAGGTATAAGTCCTGCAGTTATTTTTTTAAGTCAAAGGAAGAGGTTCCTGGCTATGGTGGAGTTACCGCTATGATGGTTTAGACTCAGACAAGGCAAATTTATAGGAAGAGATTTTTTTTTTTTTTTTTTTTTTTTTTTTTTATCTGCTGGTATTGCAGAAGTGGACAAACATTGCATGCAAACTTTTCTTTGTGTCCTGGTTCATGGATGAACTGAACAAAAACCCTGTAATGAAATGGGTGTTAGTAGGTGAGTATATTTGTGGCTTAGCAATAACCTTTCGTTAGGGCTGTGAGGCTGTCGGAATTTCTTTCTGCAAATTAAAGAACGTTGCTGGGCTGTAACGATGTGAGATTTTTGATACACTGATTGAATTCCTACTCTTTTGCTTGTCAGTACCTTACTCTATAAAGAGTGATAATCTGCAAAATGATGCCATAACAACATAGCTGAGACTGTCTACTTTGGATAGCTATCCCATTGTGTTTTACACAACTTTGTCTGTAAACATTAATAATGGAGCTTCTCTATTTGCTAATTGTGTTTTGCTGTGTTCTGACCTTTTAATACCATATTTCTCTCTATACACAAGATTTTAAGTAATCTTAACTCTTCTTGACGTAGCAGGAGGTTTTATGCACTCCACTCATGCACAAACGCCAACTCCTAACATGGATTTCAGCCTCACAGATCTCCATTGGTTTGGTGCTGAGCATTCACTTTTTTTCCTGTGTCTGAGTGAAGTTGAGTTATTTGCACATTTGTTACTGAGCAAAAGAACAACCTGCAACTGACAAAACCTAATTGTTTGACCAAGGCTATAAAATAATCTGTGATCATATCCATTTCTTTGTACATGTTTGAAGTTCAGTGTGTCCATCCAATTGGCTGAAGAGTAAGCCTGCTTTTCTTTCATCTTTATTCATGATTGCATTTATAAACTATGAATAATTAGAAATAATATTTGAAACAAAGGCTCTTGGGGCTTTATTAATCAAAGAGAAAAGTGTTGAAAGTTTAAGTGAAGGCTCATGAAAGTTTATAGGATGAGCCCAGCTCCCAACAGTAGCTTGCTTATTTCTGCTACACTGTTATTCTAGAACTCTTAATGACAACTTCTGTAGAGGTAAATATTTTCGTGATATTTTTAAATGAAAATAATATTGCATTTAACCTCACAGTGACTTTGAGAGATTAATGTAATTCAAGCCTTCTTAAATATGAGGGAATCACCTAAGTGATTTTCAGGGCATATGGCCTAAAAATGGATCTACATGTCTTGAATGAGCTCCAGCAAATTTCTTCTTCTTTCACTGCATCTTTGTTTATATGGAGTGCAAATTAATTCAGTCTTCCAAGTAAGTAAGCTGCAGTAGATTGAAAGGCTACCTGCCTCTTCCTCTGCAGTCATCATTTTCCATGGTATCTCTATTCCACTGGGCATTGAAGCTTACAAAAATAGCCAGAAGTTCGTGAGTACGGGAGGGAATTTTCCTGAGAACTGGCCAAACCTTTAGAATACATTAGGAGAGGACAAAAAGAGTGATCATGGATTTCAGTATGTTTCTTTTTGATTTATTCTTTTCTATGATAAGTGTGTATATATATACTCTTTTTCAGTAAACCATTTCCAATTCTAACCTCTATAGATTAAGTAAGTGGAACAGAAGAAGGAAATGGAAGAGGATGGCATGCTGTAGGGAAAAAGACGTCACAGAAATGCATAGAGTAAAAGTTCATATAAGAAACCTGTAACAGAAAAATGATTTTTAACATCTGTTTACCAAAACTGTTTCCTAGTTCTCAAACAGAACACATAAAAAGCAAAGAGTAGCATTTTATGAGTTTATGTTACTGCAGTATTTCCTTCTCTTATCAACTCAATTAAGAGAAAAAGCTGGGCTGCTAAAGTGACTGTCTGTACTATACTTTTAGGGTGCCAGTGTGCTTGGTCCTTGTTTCTGAGCACCATCCAGGCTATTAAATGCTTTTACAAATGAAGCCTGAATGTTAGTGTTCACTGCTATCTGCACTGCAACTTATTATAGCTAACAGTTCCTCCTCCTCCTCGTCTTTTTTGGACTGCCACTTGGGTTTTCTCTACTGGAATGATTAAAGATAAACCAAGCAAAATAAGGAAACAAAAGGACTATTTTTAGCATGCAAACCCTGACAAATTTATCGGTTATGTTTCAACAAGTTTTCAGTTGATAATGAAATTGTCATCTCTGTTTTCATTATGCTACCATGCTGTATCGCATGATATAAATTCATGAAGTTTCATTTTAATGCTGTTGGTGATGTTACTGGGAATCCGGGTTATCTAGTGAATGCTACATTTAGAATTTATTCTAAGCGCACTAAACTTTGTTGGAAAATAGTGGCTATGTGATGGAGCTATTTGAATATGGTTTGCGGTAGATGAATAATTCATAACTATATTCACTGATTAGGCAAAAGGAATGAAAGTCCTAATGCTGGTTCTTATTTAAGTATCATCTGTTTAAAAACATCACTTTCTCCATGAACCAGTTCAGATATAGACACAAAATATTTTTCTATAACCAACTAAAATCCAGATTCCTATTAAGTTGGCTCTCTGCTGAATCCAAAAGAAGCAAAAATAACCTTCAATAAAAATTTGCTAATCATGTGTTACTTACATTAAAATTTAGGAGAAAGCATGCAGTTATACTGCATAGGTGCAAAACTGTAGCTACATTTTCATTATTTTATACAACTTGAAAACTAATGAACTACGTATCATTATTATTGACTATCATGCCAATAATACTTGGTTGATTGCATGATACTTGCAGCCAAGTATCATGCAATACTTGGTTGCATAATTTGCATAATGTTGTAATGAATAAGGAAAAGCTTTACATTCCTTTGGCGTTTTGAGCACTTTTCTGTCTTTTTATATGCATTCTATGTATGTCTTCTGTTCTACCCAGCGGCTTTGAGTTTTTTGTTCTTAAAGAGTTGTAGAGCTGAGATGTGTAACTTCCAGCTATTACTGAGAGGCAAAGCCAGGAAAGTGAATTTCTTGAACTTCAGAAGAATGTATTGTGTCAAAAGAAAGTATTTAGTCTCATTTTAGTTCAGGCATGCTGAACTGGAAATCTGATATGGGAACATGAATTTATATGAACATACTTCTGCTGTCACTTCTGCATTAAGGCCAAAAGCAACGATCACAAATATTAGGCTCAGATCACTGATCTAATTATTAATGGGAAGGCACAGAGTGCTTAACTGGAGTAGGAAAGTTTATGAATGATGTAAAACTAAGAGTCACTAGAGTTTAGGTGTGTATCGTGTTACTTTTACCTTCTCCTTGTGAGCGCAGAAGATACAAGTAGGTCAGATGACATGAATGGGATACTCAGTTCAGTGTCTTGCTTTCAGCACACCCTAAAATTCACAGATAGGGTTCTCTTGCAAATGGTGGAAATTAATTCAGCTACAGTCACTAAAAATAATGACTGTAAAACAGATTTGCTTCAAAAACCTAACCTGGGTAGACTCGAATGGATCTTGCCATAGCATACCTGTGAAATTTTGCTATTTGTTTAGGATCTGAGGATTTTGTACCCATGTAACAGAGTTGGGGAGGATCACTAGCAAGTTTGTTTTTCTTAGCATTTCTTCTACTTTTCTGTAAAATAGTAGGACTCTGAAGAATGTCTGAAGAAGGCTGTCTAAGGCTGTCTAAGTATGGGCAAGCCTTTAAATATGCATACTTAAAGTGAACACTAAAGCTTTCACTTCTTACAGTATGACTTTTGGAAAGATCTAGAAGCTTCCGAGTGGAGTTTATTGCAATCTGGGTTATGCTGCAGTCAGCAAATTGAATGTTATTCCCCCTGTGGATGGAAAGATAGCTGGAAAAGTCAAGTATTACAGCTCTAGTGATTCTGTTTTCCATGGGCATGCTCTGCATAGCTTTTGTTTCCCTGCAGCTGTTGGCAATCTTGTGTGGCTTGTGAGGGAACAGGGACCAGAGTGACATCCAGGCAGGGTCTCCTGATATGTGCACAGAGAGTAATGTTTGTAGACAATTTTGCTTACCTTCCAAACAGACTTTCAGTCAAATCTTACATGAGAAGATCTCTTATATTACTAGCAACCTAAAATTGGACTTTGGCCTTTACTCAGTAGTGGAAGCTATGCGATTTTGGTTTATGTTTACCAAAAGAAGGCTTAAGAGTTCAGGTAGATAAAAACGGCTTGCCTTTTCCTTTATTTATTTATTTATTTA
Organism: Nothocercus julius; assembly: GCA_013398735.1. NCBI lineage: Eukaryota > Metazoa > Chordata > Aves > Tinamiformes > Tinamidae > Nothocercus > Nothocercus julius. The sequence goes on along the minus strand of VZSV01000011.1, from coordinate 2,504,257 downwards.
TTTATTTTTAGGACCCATGTTCATTCCATTTAACTTGTGATACCTAAGCACTAAATAAAGAGCATTGTATCCCTTGGCCTCCTCTATATCCACAGTCATCAAAACACTGCATCGCTCCTTGCAAAATATCACCGGGCCGGTCGCGGGCGGTGAACTCATTGCCTTGCTCTCGCAGACGCTGAGTCTTGTGACGTGTCTGCCCTTTATGAGCCTCCTTATTATGTCTGTCGTAAAAGATGCCTCTAAAGTTACGAGCTGCCTTTTTACCCTGCTCGTAGCTCACGCACAAGGTATCTCATACGCTTCTCCTACTATTTCTTCATCACTTCAATAGCCTAACCTGCATTTAATTGTAACCTAAGTAGCTTGCTTTCCCACTGCACACATTAAAGAGTAAATTCTGAATGACTGGACATAACTAGTACTTGTCATAGCAAATGGCGTATTCATCTCTTTCTCAGTGCGGCAGTTTCAAGCTGTGAGACTTTTCTGCTTTCTGAAATGTCACCACTTAAACTGTGGCATGGTTTTCCCATGAGGACACATTGAAAAGGCCTTTGCTGCAACACAGCTTGGAAATGTAACCTGCACGTTATATTTAAGCCAATTTTATAGCATTCAAAATTGGATGAACACATACAATCCCCACACAGTAGAGACACTAGAGACGCAGGATTTCTTTTTCTTTTTTTCTTTTTTTTTTTTTTTTTTTTTTCTCCCTTCAGGAACTGGTCCAGGGTTTCACAGGCTTCCTTGGTTCTGTATATGGTTTTATTTAAAGTCATTTGCCTGCCTTGTGAAAGCATTTCTCTGTCACTAGGCTTCACAACTGCAGATATCATTAGTTTCGCTCCTCTCTCTGAGGTGATATTCATCACAGCAAAAACTCAGGTACTGTATATATCATTTCCTAACCTTGACGTGAATGACACTAAAGCCATCCTGAAGTTTAATAGTTTCTTGGATCCTGACTTTGCAGGGGGAAATCTCTTTTACAGGTAAAAGATTATAGAGTGTTCTTTTGGGGAAGAACTTTAAGAATACGGAAGAAAAGGAAAATGAATTATCATATTTAACGTGTTCAGTGCCCTTATTTTAGCTCTGAAATAAAACATACAGCAGTGTGGCTGCAGGTGGACACATGCAACACTGCACGCACCAGAGACGTCCTGAAAAACTTCCTTACATTCATAGCACCATATTTCATAAATCCCAGAGAAACTACCGGAAGGATTTCTGAAAAGCTCATGAGGATGAGGGGGGAAAAAAATTATGAATTAATTTAAAAAACACAGATTGAGTTAAAAGTATGAATTGTTCAATTTTTGTCAGGTTCGAGTGCCGACGTTAGATGGATGGGCGGCGGCGGCGGCGGCCGCTGGGCTTCCCCGTGGCGGCCTCGGGAGATGCTCGCGCAGCCCTCACAAAACGTGACCTCACCCACGCCGAGGAAGGCCGGCAGGGGATTTTTCTAGAAACGTTAATGAATGCCAGATCAAGCCAATGAAGGATTTCAGTCCGGAGCTATCCATCATATTTGGGCTTTGTTTGAAAAAGACCTGACCGTATTTCTTCCACGAGGTAAAACAGGGAAAGCGCGTGCTTTTCAGTGATTACTGCTTGTTTGTCATCAGTGAAGTCACTATAGCATTTTTTCAGTAGCACCAAACAAAAGGACCACTTTCTCTGTGGTATTTATAAACTTCAGCTACATTAATAAGCCACTGCCAATTACTGCGTGCCCAGATACGACTGAGTTTGGCTAATGGCGTGGCGTTTGGGCCTTGCTGTGGTTTGCTTTCATGGTGGTGTCGTTGCGCCATAGGGCCCGCGCTGGCCGGGCCCTTCGTGCCCCTCCTGGCCTGCTCGTTTTCCGTTTCCTCGGTGAAACGTGAGGAGAAGTCACATTAATGACTCTTACTCATTTGCGCGTTGCTGACAGGAAGCCGTTACAGCTGGCCGTGCCGCACAGCGGCCGCTCTGCGCCTTCCCTCCGTGTTTATGGTTGCCGGAGGAGATTTCCTCTCAGCACACACTTCCCTGCGCGCAAGGAAGAACAACCTGACGTGCAGTTAGGCCTTGCTGTTTTAGTCATTTAGAGTCGAAGCGAGCCCTGCGATATAGCACTTACTTGTTTTATCTGGATTTATTTCTACTTTCCTTTGCGCCGATAACCAAATACCTCCAGTTGCACGGTTATGTTTCATTAACCAGAGTTCAGGCTTTCAGTGTTCATGGCTTTAATGGAGAATCCAGTACTGAAAACAGAGGCCCTGATCCCCTTACGAGCTTGGGAACAGGAGTATTCAGAGCCTTTTATTATTTTTTAATATATATAT
>VZSV01000011.1:2481951-2492988 GCA_013398735.1 Nothocercus julius | reverse complement strand
GCTTGGCCGCAGTCCTGAGCCACCTGCTGTAGGTGACCCTGCATGTGCAGGGGGGCTGGACTAGATGATCTCTAGAGGTCCCTTCCAACCTTAAGCATTCCATGATTCCTAAGCATTGTGGTCTATACCTATGTCAACTGCCTGCTTGCATTTAATTGGGGCTGGAACATTTCTCAAATCAAGAGGGACCTTCCCACCAATCCCCACCTTCCTTAGTCTTTTCAATATAGTGAAATGGTAGTAATATTAAAAGTAATAGTAATCAGATAATCACCATACTAAGACCTCTGTTTTCTCTGCGTTTTAGTCCTAACCATGTTTCTAGTTCACACAGAGTAATGCTTTAAACTACGAAATGACTGGTATGATACGTAGTAATGATAGTAATTGTACTGAAAGATATTGCCAAGACTGTAGGCCCAGTGCAACAGCCACCATCTCTTCTCTGTGTTTACAGATCACTTGGATGCACCAAGGTCCACATGTCCTCCAGGGACCTAGCACCATCTGTGCTGAGATAAAACACTAATCTCTGAAGCTTAATGCCATCAGCACTGTGGAGTCTGTTTTCTCTCCCCATTTCTCCTACTACCATTTATTCAAGGAAGCAGTGACAGGATCAAGCACACTGGATTTTGCAGAAGAGCTCTTTGTAACATTTCTTAGGGGCTGACAAAACAGGACATTATCTTTGGCATGGTGTTTTCATTTCTAATCAGTCTTCTGCAACTGGCTTCTTCCTGAGAGAAGCTGGAATAACTGGGCAGCTCTTTCCCTCCATGACTGGGGTGCTGGATTCCTCCCAAAATTAAGAGATATGAGAAATATTAGAGAGAGAATTCCATAACCAGAGAGGTTGTGGAGTCGTCTTCTCTGGAGATCTTCCAAACCTGCCTGGATGCCACCCTGTGCCCCGTGCTCTGGGTGTCCCTGCAGGAGGAGGGGGGGTTGGACTAGATGATCTCTAGAGGACCCTTCCAACCTTAACCATTCTGTGATTCTGTGATAACTAAGTTCTAAAAATCAGGCAGAAGTGTCAGAGCTGTGTGAGAAAAAAAAAATATTTTTTGTCTTGGTCACTGGTCAATAGAGAATCATTTAGAATATCTTTCTTTTTGTTGTGATACCTGACACCTGTGATTCATGTGTTTTTCAGTGACTGATAGAATAATTCTTTATGAGGAAGATATTGATTTTTTCCCCCCCCACAGACATTTTATCCCATTAGCTGGGGAAGAGGAGTAGGAATGTTGGAGGCACCAGTTCCTTTCAGTGTTCATGGTACTGCTATATGTAGTAATTAATTTTCTACTTTTAACTATTATAGTCATCGATCAACCTCAATATGAGTCCAACTAAGGAGGGAAGAGAAATAATTTCCTTTAAAAGACCAACTGACCAAGACAGCTTAAGTCTCAGATATTGTGTTGCTAAACTGATCCTCACAATAAGAAAATGTAAACAAGTAAATGTATATATACTGTCAAGTTAATTTTATTGAATGATAGAAGAAAATCACAACCTGTTTACAGATATTCTATGAACAAAAAGTGAGGCTATATTAAATCATGTAAATTATTTTCTCTGAGCTGTTTACTCTTTCCCAGTAATGATGTTATTTGTCACCCCAAGTCCCTGTATGTGGATGTAAACCAAAGCACATGCTAGGGAAAGGCAATAACTATACACAATGCGAGCTTTTCCTCTGTAGAGAAGTCGTATTCTGCCCATTTATACTGTGGCCTTAATTAAGCAGTGATTGATGCTTATTTGGAGAGCTAAAGATAATTGCTACCTTTTTTGTAGCTACCTATTTGACCTCAGTATTTTAGCCAGAGAAGGTGGTGAGAAGCGCAGTTCTCTTTTACATGGTAAGGAAAAAATGTTCTTTCCCTTCTGTGTCTTCGGGAAGTTTTGCATTTCAGGACAACATTTCTTCTCCCTGTCTGATGGGTGTTTCCTGGTTCCTGTGGGACACAACAGGAGGGAAAGTGCTTTGGGATGGAACCTCCATTATTACAAAGGAGGATCTGCCCTACAACTGCACCCCCTTCTAATAGAAACACGGTTGAGAAAGGGAGAACAACCCCTGTTGCTTCTGCCAAGTGTCTTGGAGGCTCTTAGGGCATACACAGGCTTAAAAGATAGGACACTATTACCATTTCCCTGGAAGGAACATCTCTGAGCTGCTTTACCATTCCTGGGGTGTTTTGCTTTAATAGACGGCTGTGTTAGCATCCTACTTGTATGAAAGAAGGAATGAGAAGAGGATTAGGAGCATACTTTCTGCTCTCCACCTCTGTGTGCCCTTCTGTTCATTTGTCGTCAGCAAGATCTTAAACTCCTTTCAGACACTACTTTTTTTTTTTTTTTTTTTTCCTTTTTCCTCATTCTTTTCCTGTGTTATTTTCCATCCTGACACGATCTGACGTCCTACAATGGTGATCTCCAAAACTGTTAAGCTCCCTACGTTATCTTGATTTACATTACATACAGCTAGGCAGGCTTTAAATTAAAACAGCCATCTGGAGAGATTTAACCACCTCCAGCAGGCTCGATGCTTTGAATAAAATATGGCAGATACCTGAGCCAATGATCTGATGGCACATTTTATCATTCCAATGGGCATTTCCTATTCTGATAAGAGCAACTTCCCAAGTGCTGTCATGCCATTGAGAGTGAGGAGAAAATTAATTTCCATTCTCTCCGAGACAGTGGTTTGTCTTTTTGTACAACAAGCTATAAGCAGGTTAATTGACTTCTGGATATCTTACAGAGACATAAGAAACCTTCATGCTAGATATTTTACTCCAGCATGTGGTTTGCATACTCGCTCCACAGTAGCACCTGCTTGCTTTTCTGCAGCGTTGTACTGACAGTCAAAGAAAACACCTCTTTTCAAAACCACCTTGGGAGATTTTAAATGGTGTGATAAAACAACTGTGCGATAGAAATTAGAAGTCATACAGTAAGTACTCAACTGTGGGTGTTTAAAAAAACATGAAAGTGTGTGTGTACGTATATGGCATCATTGTGAATATCTGAGTCACTTTCAGATTTTCCTCATTTTTTTTTTAAGTACCGCATTCCTCATTATATTCCCGAAATAAGCAAATGGGAGCAAGAGCAGCATATCCCATCCACAGTTAGGGAACTGCCAATTGCAGCCCCATCTCGCATAAGTAGAGGATGGCAATTGCATTTTACAAGCAATTAGAGGAACTTCTGGAGTTTCCACATGCACTCTGCGATTTAGCAGAATGGCAGAATCGGAGAGTTTTTAATGTTAGTGCTGAAAGATTGTAAAATCATGCCTTGCGATGTAGAAAATGGAAGTTCCTTCGAAAGCTGCATTAATGAGCTCATTTTACTAAACTTCATTAAACCAGCCATATAATCTGTGCAAACTTAGCCTGCTTCTCAATTACATGAAAATGGAGTGTGCTTTGAAGAGTTCGGAGCCAGTGGCCATTACTGATTGTGTCATGCCAGGGCTGCTGAACTATTACAGATGTCTCCTTTTATGATTTTTTGAAGTTGCAGGTGAAGAATTATTTGCCTGAGAAATGTGGCAGATGGTCGTAGATTGATAAGAAACCTAGGGGATATGGGGTTGTTATGTGTGGGGGTGTGGAGACCGAACTGGCAAAAATAAGCAGTGCCACACTGATGTCAGTTGTTACGCTAGCTCCCAAAGCACTGCTTTCAGGGGGAAAGATGCACGTAGATATTTCCACTGCATAACAGAAAAGAGCTCAAACCTGTAAAGGGAGATTTCCAAAGAGGAGGGATGAGCCTCTGATGAAAACAAGACGTGCTCCAAATCCCTGTATAGCAAAAAAAACAAAACAAAACAAAAGCCTGATTTTCACATTTTCACTCTTGGCAGACAGAGTGGCCTGGCTGTGGATTTGCGGCTAAGGCCAATTTGTTCTCGCATGTGGGGCAGGGATGGAGTCTGTTCTGTGCACATCTCAGTGGCTGTAAGGAGCAGGAGAATCAGGGTCCCATCTATGCTGGTCTCTGCTTTACAGTGAGCTCTACGCTATAGAAAATGCCCATAAAACACTCTTTCATTTTGCATACCTGGAAGCTGCAAGTTGTCAAATCCAACAGGTTTGGAAAAGCTCAGTTTTAGTGAATTTCCAGACTCCACGTGTTCCTGTCAATGTCTGTGCTCTTCCACTAGTGCTAATGATGTTTTGTTGTGACATTTTGGGGATTAACTTAAATTTAGAAGTGTAAAGGGGGAGGTAAGGGATGTAAAGGAAAAGAAAGGAGAGAAATCAAAATATTTATCCCACTTGAACAAGTTTTGTGCTTTTCTATTTTTGGGTAGCAAACAATACTGACAATTTAAATTTTTATCCCATTTCAGGGATTTATTTGAAACCCATGACATGAAAAGCATAGAAAGAAAGCACTGAAAAAAATCAGGGGCCTTAAGATGTGTTGTTGCAACCCTGTACCCACTGGCTAGGCAAACTAAAATTTTCCCTTGCACCTTTCCATGGGCCTTTGTACAATTATTTGTTTATTCAAATTCTATTCCAAATCTGCTGTGTATATTTTAATCACTAACCAAGGAGTCTATTTGTCGGGAGCAGATGTGGCTTGCAAGCCTGCTTTCCCTTTTATTGTATCAACCTGTCCTTCCAGTGTCCTGACGTTTTTCTTTTAATTATGTACCAGTGGTGCTGTATTCTGTCTTGTGGGACACAATGTGCTATAACAATTAAGACCAGAACATCAAAGCTGACTCAGCTTTTATTGGTGAGGGGAAAGTAATATAAATGATAAAACAGCAGATCTGGGATACCACAGACCTCTTCCAGCCACAGACAGTGAAACCAGGTAGAAAAAGAAGAGAGATGTTGATTCTCTATGTCTTTCAATGTGACTTACAGGTCAGAATTTTAAAACTGATGCAAATGCTTCCAAATATATTTCGAAAAAAAAATAAGAATGATGTTTAACATGTATAAATCAGCTACTGATTTAAAAATCCTATCCTGAAACATTCAAAAGGGATGTGGTTTTCAGAAAGTGTTAAGTATCTGTCCTTCGAAAAATTTGTCATCGCTGCAGTGCTTAAACAACTCGTGCCCTCGTGGTGGTAAGACCACATTGAGCGGGGTCAGGTGATTTATAATCCTGATGGACGCTGCTCCATTAGAAGCACTGGGAGATTTACTAGAATGCCACTAGTCAACACAAATGACATATTCCTGCAGGCCATGATCCCACGATAATATATTCAGGATGTGGCATGAAAAAGCTCCCTATGAAGGTTTAATATTTCTGTCCTGCATATGGTCTCTCATAATATCATAAAAAGAAGATGTAAATGTAGTTTGATCTGATGCAAATGTTTAAAAGGGAGCTTGTGATGAGGTTGTTGATGTAAATGAACTTGTTCTGCTTGTTTTGCCTACGTGTGGTGTGACTGGCTGGAGGCAGCTTTATTTCCAAAAGAAGGGTCATACCCTATAAAAAGATTAGGAAAGTGTGTGTTTTAGGCCTAACTGCAAAATCCTGTGTGGTGTTCTGCAAGTGCACAAGATGTGGAACATTGTAGTATAGCATTAGGAAATTAATGATAACGTTAACGTTAGGGCAGTGACAACAACATTTACTTTGGCACCAGCGTGACGCTAACAGTACAAGAGGAACTACAAAATGTGTGGGCAACTGCATTTTAAAATCTTTCTGTAGCCTGGTTCCTGTGCACGGTTGTATATGGAGGAGATCTAGGAAGACGCTAAGGGAAATGGATGTAGCAGAAATGTTGAGAGCAAGGGAAGAGCGCGAGTGGATAGTGTCTTTCTTAGGACAGCACGCATAGAGCAAATCTAGCCTCCCTTCAGCGACTCCAAGGTTGAGCTGGGTCTGGCACAGACTGGTGGATGAAATGAGGAAGCTCCAACTGGTTCTTGATGCTCCCCCAGGCCTCCAGGCTGAGTAGATCTTATTTAGAAAAGATTCTAGTTGAAGGCGGTAATTATCTGATAATTAAATAGTGCTGTTGCATGTGGTAGATTTCCAAAGTGGGATTGTCCTGGATTAATATAAACCTGCATGCAAAGAAAATGAGAAAAATCCACCCCTAAGTCTTCTAAACATTTTTGTGTGTTTGTTTTCTCTAATATATAGCCAAAGTTAAGTGAAACTCTGCAGTGAAACTATCAACTATTTGGCAGTGTTTCAGGCAAGAAATATTAAAAAAAAAAAAAAAATAAAGCAAATTATGTTATAAGCATGAAACCTCCTCTCTGAGCAGTTGTATGAAGGGAAGAACAATAGCTGCAAAGAGGCAAATAGCACATATAACTAAGAGTTTGGTGTGAACAAACCCTTTGAAAGGATATTCAGTGATTGAGGAGTCATAACAAGACACTAATACCCATCAGGAAAATCCATCTGCTTCTATAATTTTCAAGTCTGCCCTCCTGGAATCGGCTTTTTTTTGCAACAGCAGCAGCAGCAGAAACACCCCCATGAAGTCTACAGACCAAGACACGTTAAGATTCAGGCTAGCAATTATTTTTGAACACAGAAGGTAAATTTTCTTAGGGCAATGAAACGTTCAAAGGCTGTCCTCAACCTGCCATTAGAGTGTTTCTTGGGTGCTTTGTGATTTTTGCTTTTGTATGGTAGGAAGGAGGTAAAATTTACATTAAGTATCCATAATATGCTCCCTTTTGTGTCCTTTCTGCATAATTAGTGCACCTAACTGAATGTTGCAAAATCTTCTTTATATTTAGTTTTTAAATATTTGAGGCTATAGTGTGCCTATCGTCCTAAAATCCAGCAGGAATTTCCATCATTATTGGCTCTTTTTATTACCTTTGAGAGAATGTGTGCATGTGTGGTGATGGTGGGGATGTGATCAGGAGAAGAGTTTAATTACTCCGCTGGTGGAGTCTGAATCAGTGTTTAGAAAATTCTGGGCCAATCTGAGTATTTAAATGAAATTTTCCCAGAGGCCAGAAGCCTTTCAATAACAGGCCAGTTCCAAAGATGAGTCATTGGGGTTTAGAGGAGGCTGACCAAAGCCCAGGCGTGCTACTGATGCAGACGTGTGTGCATGGAGGGGAGGGGAGTGATGACAATATGGGTTTAGAAATATAACAACATGTTTTTCTCCAATCCAATTTTATTGCCCTCAAAACACTAAAAATAAAATAAAAGCTTTCTCAAGAGGTTTATTTGTTGTTTCCATCCAAAACAAAGTGGATACATTGCTCCTGAATAAAATTGCTACTTCTCCCTTCTTTGCATTCTTCAGTAAGGTTTTTGTTTCCCAGGCAGTACAGCCCACGTTCAATTAAGGGATCTATCTTTCCTTCGGGTGTTGGCCGTAGATGCTTTATTCCTTATCATCCCTGCAGCTCCATCCTGCTTCAAAGGGACAAAACCAGTTTCTTGCTTAACCATGGGACGCAGCACTGTAGTTTCTTCTCTGTCACCATGCAGAATTTGTGAAGGCCATTTTTTTGTAGTCTGGTGTGATAGGATGTGGAATATGACCACTTTTGGGGGGCATTCTGTGGCTCCCACCCTGGAAAGTGCTCGTCAACAACCTGCATTGGGTGAAATGAAGGTAGAACAGAGTCAGGGCAGGAGGAGGCCTGGGTTCTGCTCCAGGGGGACCTCCACAGTGAGCAAACTCCAAATTCAGATTACACGGGACTGCCTTTTATATTCACGATGTTGTTTAGCTGAATTGCAGTGAAAATTGGATCAATTTTCTCTGGCTCTTCTCTGGATCCACTCCTCTTTTTTAAAACCCCAAGTGTTTGTCATATGGGTAGCAGAGGCTGGAGATCTACCTGGACACTTGCATACGGTTGGGGTAGGAGCAGATGTCAGAGGCCTCCAGAAGAGCTTCCCTGATCTGCCAAAGGGTAGATGGAGGGTGGTGGAATGTGGATGGCAAAGAGGAGTGGGCTGTGAGTCGTGCTCAGCCGTGTATCAGAGAAACGATGGTTTCCCTGGAGATTTAGGGAGATGAATTAAGCTCTCTGAATTCTGAACTTCATTTTAGTACTACTTCCTGCTAGTTATTTTTGCTTGAAGAGTGAATCAGTACAATTAATTCTGGTGCAATATTTTTTGTTGCTGTATTTTCACTGGTGTAGCTTAAAAAATCTAGCCTTGTAATAAATAACAGCTCTGTACGCCCTGAGCTCCCTGTCAGTGAATCTCTTTTAGTGCCATCTGATTCATTTCTAAGGCTCCAGTTTCTCATTGTGGCTTATTATTACATTTTACTGTTCTGAAAGATGATGTAGGTAATTGCACTGGTCCCTTGGCTAACTATAGATTCTTTTCAGTTTCTTAATAATGATGAAATTGCCATAGATGCCTTATAATATTTTTTCTTCAGAAATAAACATTTTAAGTAGAGGTTCACACAAAGTAATCTTGGGCTGCCCTGTGGCAACAATTATAATTAAAATATAGCTGTTTGATTATATAATTGAAATTGCTTCCATTTGATTAGCCTGGATCCTTTCCACAGCCATGCCCCTCTTTTTGAATAACTCACTCTCTGTACTCCATGCTGCAAGAACACTGACGTAGATGCAGTCATGGGCTGAAAAATGAATGTCTATTTCAATCCACAAGTAAAAAACATTTGACTGTAATACTAATAATTGAAAAAATCTGGTTTGTGTGTAATTACATGGTTGCACAGTCCTTCTAGAAATCTGGGGCTAACGCCTAAAAAGAAGGAACAAGTAGACAGTGAAGACAGAATTCAGCGCTCTCCCTTCCCCTGATGACCAGTTTACACTGGTCCTACTCCTTAGGGAGTCATGCTCACTCTTGTTCATGGGTGCTTCTTTTTCTTGTGCCTATTTATCATCAAAATAGGTCTGAAGAGGACCGTGAGAGCTCATCTTGTCCGTTACTCCATCCCCTCTCCTTTCCTGCAATTAAATCAAGGAATTGAGCCTGCACCTTCCTAATTTTATGCTGAATATCTCAACCACCCCTGCATACAGGAGGACTGCCTGGATTTCTTTCAAATGTGCGCTGAGAATACCCTTCAGGGATGGGATGGGGTGGGATGGGACTTCCCCTTCCATGGAGCCAGAGACACAGACGTCTGCTTTGTGCACCCCAGGGAAGGGAGAAACATTAATATATTCACTTGTGGGAAGACTCAGGCATTTCTGGCTGTAGAAAACTTTCATGGTGAAGACTAAGTGGACCTTATGCTCCTCCTGAATAGCTCTAGGTGGTGGTGAAGGCATATTCGTTTTAGATGTGGAGGCATGAAAGGGCAATTAGGCCCATGTAACTCCCCAAAAGCATCTATGGGAGTAGCACCAAAGAGCAATTGCTGCTCTTTTATTGCAATATGTGTGAACTTAGAAGCTGTGAAAGGGCACAGCATGTAGAAAGTAACTGATTATTTAATTTATACAGTTTGCAATCAAGTTGAGTATATCTGGTAGCAGAAACACAAAGCAGCTCTAAATATTCCTAGAAATGCACATAAGAAATAAAATAAATTTGACAGTATAATTACAGCTTCCTTTTATGATTCCATCAATGCTATTTAAGTGCACGTGAACCTGGGCTTTTCAAAAAAGCTGTATGAAAATCCTACATTGTACTGAAATTCAGGAGTATGAGAAAAGAAAAGTTGAATTTCATATGTTTTGATTGGTTTATAATGAAGATACATGGAGTCCTATTGTAGTATGCTGCATACAAAGCATGACATTCAATTAAATCATTGGTTAATGATTTCTTCATTTAGTGACAATCATGTAAACAGCAAAGTAAGAACAACAAATTAAGAAAAGAACTGAGAAATAAATTTCAACCCAGGTTGTAATGATTGACTTGAAATGTCAAGTCAATCATTGAAAAAATTAGAATTCAATAGCTTAAAATCATTTAATCATTTTTATAGTTACTTCATGACATGGAAGGAGCAAAGGGTCAAAATACAAAGCTGTGAGCATATTTTGGCTAATGTGAATATTGGAAGGAACAGTTTAGCTTTGTTTCACCTGGAGTGCATTAGCAACATTCACAATGATTATTTTTCTTGCTTTCAAGGAAATTAAATAATCAACCAGCCAAGACAGTTCAAAAATAAGCAAGTGACCTGTCATGGGATGAAGGGACTGATTATTCCACAGTCTTCATTTCACTTTGCTAAATACACATCACAGCAGAATTTCAGGAGTGTCGAAAAGTTAGTTCACCCATTTGGAGCCCCAGCCTGCAACTAAGCTTTATAAAAGTGATCTGTGGCTGACTGAATATTTAATTTCCTACAGCCAGCACGTGCTATGTAACCCAGCTGTCTATGTCCAGGTGGGGCAGGGTGACTGTGTCATGAGCACCCAAGTTTTCACTTTAGAAACGTGAGTATTAACAGCTTACAGCCAGGCTGTGAAGTATGAATAAGCAAAAACTGCTATGAGATTCACCCAGTTTCTTGCTTATTGGTTACTGTCTTCCAAATATGAGAGGTGACTAATTGAGGAATGAAAAGGTTGGCTAATCTTCAGCATGAGAGTATGGGAGAAATACCATGTCAGCAGGTTGAACTCTTACTATGTGCTGATGGTTTCCTGATATTCTGCTTGGTAATAGCTGCTCTATTTTTAGCGAGGACATTGATACCTTTGCAAAAGTCCTAGAAGCTTATTTGTGTTTTGTCAAAAGCATGGGGGAAATTTATTTCTGGTAGGTGAGGAAAAAGATCAGTCTGAGCGAGATTTGCTCAGTCTCTGCTCCTCATGCAGGACTCCCAGTGCATCCTGTAAGGAACGAGATGCAGAGCTGAGCTTCTCATCCCAAGGGCTCTCTGGGTCCTCCAGTGTTTACAGAAGAAACACCAGAGAGTTATGGGCATCAAATGCTGCTTTGGTTTTTTGCTTTGTCCTTTTTCTGTCTCCTTCCTCCCCCCCTCCCTTCTTTCCTCCCTTCTTTCCTCCCTTCTTTCCTCCCTTCTTTCCTCCCTTCTTTCCTCCCTTCTTTCCTCCCTTCTTTCCTCCCTTCTTTCCT
>VZSV01000011.1:2454926-2481870 GCA_013398735.1 Nothocercus julius | reverse complement strand
CTTCTTTCCTCCCTTCTTTCCTCCCTTCTTTCCTTCTTTCTTTTCTCCTCTTTAGGAAAAAGAAAATGCAATTGTTTTCTAAATAATTTGATTTCTGACTACAGCATTTATGGTGGTAATACTGGGTTTCTGTTAACAGCAGACAGTTAGAAAACAGTCTGCTTGCTTCCTGGTACTGTACAATGTAATTAAGGATATAACCACACAAAATAATTGTCCTTGAGGACAATTGGGAGAACCAGACTGGCAGCATCAGTACCCAAGCACAGGAACTGACCATCTGGGACAATAAATAGATAAGCAGCACAAGAAGGCCCATCAGATACTGTTCCTCATGTCATCCTCTAGCCCAAGAGAGTTCCTGATGTCCCAGGGGAAAATTAAATATTATTGTACAAAGCCACGCTGACCAATAGCCACAGAACTGCCTGAATTCATCTCAGTGTGGTCAGCTTTTGGTAATTCACATATCTTCTGCAAATGCTTCTGACATGTGACAGCTTACAGACTGCACCCAGGAATGGCAGGGATTAACGGTGGAGAGGAACAGCTAGCCGTGGCCCCGCAGAACTGTTCTTCACTCCATGTTTTAATGCAATGTGCTGTTGCTTCGTTCCAGATGATCTGATAAAGATGTTACTGTCACTTTCCCTCTTAGTCAGAAGAGCTCATAATTGACAGTGGAATAGATTGCATTGCTGCCAATAGCAGAAATGCCCGATGAAAATCTAAGCAACAAGTTTATATGTTCTTCTGGAGGAAAAATGACTTAATTGTGAGGCTAAAAGATTACCATGGAATAATTAATATGCTTGGTATTTACACTTTGGAAAGTGATTGTAACGCCTAAAATGCAGTATTAAATTGGAATTAGCTACACCTATTTCAGTTACTAATATAGCCACCCTCCACACCACCTCATGTGGGACCTCTCCAACATCTGTTTGAAGAAATGAAACCAAATCAGCCCACAGTTTCTGCATGATCTAATTGTAAATCTCCAGTAACTTCTTGGGCTCCATCCAAAACAACATGAGTTCCAATTTTTCCAGTTATTCCTTATGCTGGGAAGTCAACCACCCATGTTATTACTGGGAAACATGACCCTGTGTTATGTTTCCTCACTGAGGTCTTTTGAGTCAATAATCCCAGCAGTGCCTCAGCTTTTTTAGAAGTCCTGTTCTCTTCTTTCAACACGCTTTACTCTCGACACAGTGCCAAGAGTTACAACCAGTTTTGAGAGGTGCCAGAGTTACAATAATTAATGCTAGGAGAATTGCAGAAAGGATATAAAAGCTCATATCTCAGAGTTTCAAACAGTTTCCCACTCTTAGAGATTAGGATGAACCCATCAAGAAGGGTAGATTCCCTATTTGTGCACACCAGGATTCCTTATGTTTTTGTCCAAAGCATCTGGTTGTGGCTGCTGTTAAAGACAGGAAACTGGACTAGGTGGACCCTAGCTCTGATATATTCTGTCAATTCAGATGCTGGGAAAAAGGAAAAAGAAAAGAACGGGATTGTTCTGCTGTTAGATTGTGCTTTGTCCCTCAGCATAATTGAAGGGGAGATCAAGTTTTAAATACACACACTAGTCCAGGCAGCTGCCTCCACAGAGGGGAAAAGGGGTTGAACGAGGGTGTATCGAGCCACTGAGATTTCCAAACCGAAACTGTGAAGTGTTCAGACCAGTACTTCTGAATTCCCGTTGTAGCCACATGTTTTGCATATTTAAAAAGTTTCGCTAATAAGTCAGCAGCTAAGAGCAATGCCAAGAGAAAACAAAGTCTGGCTGGGTTTTGCACAAGCCAAGATCCTGTATGGCCTGACCTTAGTCAGAGCCGCGATGCTCTTTCTCTGAAGCCGCTGGGGCCAACTAGTGCGGGCATCAGGGCCGAGCGCCTCTGTGCACCCTCGCTCACCATGCGTGTCCCTTCAGAACTAAAGCAAACATCTAGTTCCTGTTTGTATTTCTACTTTGTGCCTGTCTTTCCAAGTGTCAAGCCCCAAAGTAGCTCCTGGTGAGGATGCAGAGTCCTTTTTACGGTTTTGATGACAAAGCTGCAGCTGCCTCTGTGGCCCCATGTCCTTTGGGCTTGCCAGTCCCCACACTGGTAGCCATGCCTGGTGCCCTCCGTCGTGGGCTGGGTGCGGGCAGTTAATATCTTTTGGAGGGCTTTTATTTTATTCAAGGTTTAGCTCCAACAGTTTTTCGGCATTGCGAAAGAGGTTGTGACCCTCTGTCAAAATTTTGGCTGCGAAATGAAATTTCCTCTTCAAGCAGGAAACCGCTGGAGAGAATATTTCTATAATACTTCCATTCAAATAAATCCAGGTATTCCAGTAATTGTATGGTCTCCAGTAAAAATATCAAATAAACCTGTCATAGACTTTTCTCCCAGATACTTAGATACTGTCTCCTTTCAGGGTGAACTCACGTACCTCGGCCCCGAGCGCGACGGGACATCCCGGGTTGTGCTGCTGTGGTTCAGCCTCGGGGGCCTGTCCCGTGAGGAGACAACGGCTCTGCTGTGCTCCGGGGCTGTGGTTCAAGAGCTCGCTGCTCGCCCAGTAACTGAGATCAGGGCAGCTCTGGCTGCTAAAGTCCTGGGCAACGTGGCCTCTCGGAGAGCGCAGCCACCACGGGGTGCGACCAAAGTCCTTAGCTATACAATTTACTCACTTGCTTTGTATCCAGAAAATTGCATGGCATGGAAAAGGTGTGCTCAGTAAGGAATACACGGCAGCCACAACCATGTAACTGTCTAGCAGAATGTTTGTGCTGCTGGAAAGGTTTTCTGCAGAGAAAGATAAAAGACACAGATCAATAAAATATAAAAACCTTTGCTTGGGAGCCTCCCGTCTGGAGAGGAGGCAGGACGCTGAGTCCGTGCCCGCAGAGCCCGCGGGTCTCGGGGCTGCTTCGTGCGGAGCCTCAGATCCGCGGGCTGCAGACGCTCATCCTCACCGTGCCAAGGCCTGCCAGTGTCACCCCTTGATACGGCAGTCTTTGATACAGAAGGATTTAAGCGACTCCTGGTCACTGACTTCAGCTTGCCCCTACGGAAGAGCTCTGTGCTCACCCACCCGGGCACAGAAAGGCATTTCAGCCTTTTATATGCAGCTCACAGCCCCAGCACAGTGCCAAAGACTCAAGTCCCCCAAACATTTTAAGCAAACCAGAGATGAAACGCTAACACAAGTAGTAAATCTCAAAGACAGCTCCGTGATAGCATGTGCCACTTTAGCTATGACATGCAGTAGCTTAAAAAATTAGAATTAGTTACGAATAGTAGATTTCTCACACTGCCAGACTGTATCATTTGTCTTACATAATTTACTATATCATTTTGTCTTATGAACAGTTCAGAAGCCCGCAACTCAGTTAAACAACAAACAAACAAAACCAAAATCAGAAATGGATTTAATATTTAACTCTACCCAGGGGACAAACTTCACTCCTGGTAGAGCAGAATGCGTTTGACCCATTCTGTGCAATTCCCATCAGGTTAACAGGCTTCCCTGGGTCTGGGCTCCATCCAGCCTGATTTTTTAGCTCTTCCCTGGATGGCACTTTTAAAATTAGAGTACCTTGACCTCCCCTGGCAAGAGAAAAAAGCCCAACATATTTTTCTTGCTAATTGGTGCATACACAGTGACTTTCATTTTAATGTAAGCACTTTGGAAATATGAATTGACAGGTAGCAACTCTCATTGATTAGAGTTTCTGCATAGGCGCCTTTCCGCTTGGTAGTTTTTGCACACACTCACTCAGTGGTAGCCAGCACTTACTTATCAAAAAGAAATCCAGATATGTAGGCTGAGTATCTACACGCAGGAAACATTTATCCGACCACATACTTGAGCATCAATTTTACACACAGGAAGAGGGATTTCCCTTTTGATGATGATAGTTCCTGTAACAAAGAGATGGATCGGTCTGAACAGTTTGTACTATTTATTATTATGAAATGGGCAGGAGAAATTGAGTGACCTTCTGGGTTAATAGGAATTTTGAGCAATGGTTTCATTGAGATATAATTCAGTGTTCAGGAAGCATAAGTCTTATATCTTAATTAATAATATATAGATATTTTAAAATAACATTTTAGGAATATTAAATCTATTATCGCAATAAGGCACTCCAGTGTGTGAACTAGTGTGAATTAATTCACACCTAGTTGTATGGATGGCCCTTACCCTTTTGGCCCCATATCTGACAATATGCTAGGCTTGAATTAATGCACTGTAATTCACAGCTTGTCATGTCTTATTGCTGAAGCATATCCCTCAAGTGGCTTCACCAAAATATAGGCTGACTTCACACTTTCTCTCGGAAAAATGGCTCCAGTTCTGCCTTGCCTTAGCTACTCTCCAATGCTGCGTCCTCCGAGGAAGGTGTCACCGCCGTCCTGCTGCCATCAGCTGGCACCCGCCACCTCCTTGTGCACAGCGCACGGCTCAGGCGCAGGTCTTCCAGAGCAAAACAAAGTAGTTTCACCTTCATCTCTTCCTGCAAGCTGTTTGTGAAGAGCCAGGCTTTGTGAGGGAGCATCCTATAATTTGGGCGAGACGCAGTACAAAATGCACCAGCATAGTGGGAAATAGGGGACTAGCATGGAGTGGCGAATAAGATTTTTCCTCCATTCTTGCTTAACAGAAATAAAACTGAATAAACCATCCAAGACAGACAGTGACTCATCCAAGGCAGGAATTACTTAAGAGAACTTCATTTCAATGCGTGGGAAAATATTACCCTTGTAATATTGTTACAGACTGCATCATCTTGATTTATCCTCATTCTAGAAATGCAAGCATTATTTGTTGCATCCACCTGGATGATGGCCTCATATAACCTGCTTAGTTTTTTGCTTATTCATTTGTTTGGTCAGTTGGCTGGTTGTTTTTCAGGTGCCTGTGATCCCATTTGGCGTTCCTCTTTTAGAGCTTTATGTGGGAATTCCAGAGCTGCTCCAATACCTCCAAAAATACTATAAAGAGCCCTAGTTTTATATGAAGTCCTCATAAAGAACAGCTCAGGAGTTGAAGAGACTTGGGGAGTCAAAATGAAAAAAAGGCATATAAAAGAGAGAAGCTTGATAGGTGTGGTGATAAATCTGAATAAATAAATGAGAGTTGCTGCAAGACATGGAGGTAGCAGTTTTGCTGAGCTGTGTTGGAAGAAATCCCTGACTGTGTGCCAAAGTGAGAGAGCAGCTGCGAAACGCTGGGTGTGGGTACTCAGCAGTAATCTGCTTTAACCCTGTACATAATGATATAATGCAATGTCCAGCCCATGTTCAGTGAGTGGTAAAACACATTAAGTAGGTGCCACATCAGCATAAAATATGCATAACCTACTGCTTTCTTTCTGCAGTAATCTATACAAAGTCCGTCCTGATTCCTTTGCCCATATCAAGAACCATAAAAAGACGAGCAGCGCTCGGAGCTCTTGGCACGGTCAAACGCTGCGTCGCTGCTCGACAGATCGGGCCACGTGGCTGCATCCATCCTGTCGTCATTTTCATGATCTTCTCTACATTTCCTTTGCATAAATTGCCAAAACAGCTTTTCGGTGACAGGCTGAAGATAGCTAGAAAGTTGTAAAATACGACGACAAGGGCAAAGTAGTTCATTGAGCCGCAAATTCTGCAGAAAAGTGTGTTTCCCCAGAAAGATCTGGAGGGTCTCAGTGGAATTATTCTAACACAAGGGCATTCCTGAGGCTGTCAGCTGTGTTTTTTTAGTCATTAAGATAATGTTTAAATGTCTAAAATCATTTATCAGCATGTTAATATGGGTGACTTTTTGGTTTTAAGGCCTGAATACAGTTATCTGCCACAGATATCAAATGGAGGTAACTCTCTTCCTCAGAAAAGAAAGCCTTATTTTGTTAAACAAATTATCTCTACATTTAGGAAAATGGTATCAAGCCTTTGGGTTTAAAAGTATTGTCAACATTATTTTTATTTTGTGCCATATTTTGGCTAATATAGCATGCATATACAAAAGCTGGTAAGTAACTATATATGTCATGCCTGAAAGTATACAGAAGTTCAATATTTCTATTTACTGGGTAAAGCAATGGAGTCAGTCTGATCTGAGAGAGGTTCGGTATGCAATTTAAGGGAATCTATGTTTAATTTAATAGGTCATGTATCTGTCTCAAGTGGGGATTACAGTATCTGGTTTAAAGTGATCTACAGTATCAGGCTTATTATGTAGCTTTTATTTTTAGCAAGGAATGGATTTAACAGTTGACATTGCTACTTAAGGATGAAATACATCAAATTTACTACACAGGCCAGCCTGCTGGCTGCACTAGACATCCTGGTTTACAAGCAACCTTGGGACTGTCACTCGCTGGGTAGTTTGGGGCATTACGAGTGACATGGCAGGTTGGAGGCATAAAATCATCATGATCTTGCAGCCGCTGGGACTGGTCTGCGGAGCGGTTTTGTTGGCGAGGTGATAAAACTGATTGGAGAAAGGGTTGATCACTGCCCTGGGAAAAGTTGTGGAGCAAAACAGAGTAGAGGGAATCCAGAGTGAACAACAGTTCATGCTTGAATGCTGTGAAAAAAGTGCATCATATGCTCTGCTTTATATTTGATGAGCATGAACACAGCCAGGTAGTGGGATCAGCAGAGCTGGTCTGCGCTGCGGAAAAGAACCAACAAGCAATAAGGAAATAACATGAGCGGAAGATTTTTGAGGACTGAAGAGGAATCTATATAAAGTGTCACAATTCAGGCTGACACGAGGGGCTTGGGGGAAAGTTTTTGCTGCTGGTCAGAGTGTTTAAATGATTTAGGTAGGGCTAACGGTAAAAAGATTGGCACGTGTCCCACGATGATCAGCTGTTTCCCTGATCTCTCCTTTTTTCTGCATACCTGCCCATTCTTCACTGTATCCACCACTAAAGCTGCTTTCTAATTAGAAACCAGTAGTAAGAAATGAGTGCTGGGAATTTCAAGCATGATGGGATGACCTTCACTATGCTTGTGAATAAAGAATGGCAAAAAAAAAAAAAAAAAGAGATAAGTCATAAAGAGCTTATCCCTATTCAGATTAACTCAACGTCTGTTTCTGACCTGGTCTGTTGGATTTCTTGACACAGAAATGAAACTTGTCTGGTGAGGTGAGAGGTGTAATCTCCAGTCATCATAACAACACCAGCAAAAGCTCCTCTATAGACAGAGCTGTTCTGCTAAAGCTGCACTTCTCCTAGGAACCTCATTTTACTCCTGCAGGTGGCTTTGCTGGAGCGAAGCTAAACTCGTATGGCTTGATTTCACAGAGGCTGCTGTGCCACTACAGAGCAGTATATGAGCAAAAGGCTCCTATAGCACAAATAGCTTTGGTCACTGAGATAAAGCTTGGGATTTTTCCCCCTTTATTTTAACTCATTTATATCTGGCTGTAAAATCAATATCTCATGACCAGAAGTACAGCTGTAAAAATTCCAATAAATTCATCTTCAAGTGCAAGTTTTACTCTTGAAAATGATTCTATAACAGAGTCATCACCTGGTGCCATGTCTATTGCCTCTCAGTAACCCCAGAACAAATCTGCTTCATTTGCAATTAAAAGTTACTTTTTCTAATTGCCAGCCCTAGCAACTCTCCACCTGAGCCCTGGCAGCCCAGCCAGGGCTCACACATCTTTACCAGATGTACCAGAATGACTTTGCAAGCTAAATTCTGCCCTGCCTTACAATGAAAACTCGCAGAGATGCAGTGAAATGGTGAGCATGGATGAAGGAATAATTTGGCCTTTCAGACTGTAGAAATTATTTGTGTACAGAAGTGAGAGAACCAGACCAAGTGAGCAAATGCAGGCTGAGCTGCCTTCTCTAGCCTACAAGATTTTTATTCACTTATTTACTCATGCACTGTCTCTGACTGCCGTTGACCCAGTGGGGTGCCAGGAATAAGGAGGCCTCACTTGTGAGGCCTTATTGACCACAAAACCACCATGGGGTGGGCGTTTTGACAAGGTCTGCAGTGGAATTCTGAAATCTTTGCTTCTCCTTCCACCTCTTCTCTCTTAAAGGTTACAGTCCTTAACTAAGCTCCAATTTCTCAGCCACTGAAGAGCAAGTTGCTTGTTGCTGTAGGGAAGGTGGCAGGTTAGTGGCAGGAGGACAATGCTAAGCAGCTGATGTCCAGGGAAGTTTAATTGGCTCCCCACAGGTCCTGTATGGCTTTTGTAATAAATCTAAAACGTCACTTGTTAAATAACCCAAGACCTTTCTTGTAATCACACAGGATTACATTAGAACATTAAATCAGACATAATTGGACTGTCCCATTTAGACATAATTTTGAGGTAAAAATTAAAAAAATCAGACAGTAGTGTATTATATGTAATGAGAAATTTATTGCAGTTCCAAAAATACCATCATCAAAAGTATAAAAGAATTTATGGGCTAATTTTTTTTTATGGATATGAAAAGGACTAACTAGAGTGTTTTAATCTATAGCCACTGAAGTAAGCACTCTTTTTCTGACACAAAGGGTTTGCTTTTACTAACAGTAATTAGATCTTAAGTCATATGTAGGAGAAAATATTCAAAGACTGTTCTTTGCTGGTCTTGTTATCGCTTTAAATTACACTTTCTACTTGCTTTTGAACTAGCGTCAACATAACTTCACTGGCTTGGACATTGTGACACATAATCAACATCACAACTGATTTCTCAAATGAAGGATTTAGAATTAAACTGGAATCTGTTGAAGTGAGATGTATGAAAATATTCATTGACTTTCTGTAAGGTTTATTATTATTTGTAGTCAAATACATTCAATTTCAGAATGCTTTGCTGTGAAAGATTGGGAAAAGGCAGAGCTACTACCAACACTGCCAATTTCCAGGAAATCTGTGTTCTGCAGATATTCTCAGATAGGTTTTACTGAGGTTGCCCATCCCAGAAAGTGAAGATGATGAGGTGCGAGGAAGCAGCCACGGCTGCACACTTATCCTGCCCACGGGGCAGCCCTGTGGCTCATGCACTGTCACGCAGGATGTAAGCAAGGCAAGAGTCATGGGTGGGATGTACATAACCATTTCATGACGCCAATATTTCCTTGCAAGGTGGGCAGCATGTGCCAGTGCTCAGCATCCTGCACAGTCCCCTATCAGGCCAGGGTAGGCAAGGTTTTCTTGAGATGATTCACACTGTTCAGCATTGAGACTCTGCAGCCTGCCAGGGCTTCACCTTTACACAACCACAAATGAGAAGCCTTGCTTAAGACTGGAAGAATAAACATGGTATTGGTATACCAGGCAGTCTTTGACTTTAAACAGTTTTGCACAAATATGTCCCTCAGGAAAAAAAAAAAAAAAAAAAGCTTCAAGAAGGAAAGGTCAGTTCAAATACTTCAGTCTTCATTTCTCCTGCTGGCTGTTTTTGGTGTGCTTTGGGTGCGTTTTAAATGTGATGGATTGGAACTTATGGATGGTGTGCTCCCATCTGTGTTTTATAGTTCTAAATGCATACACTTCATATTTATGTCGTAGCGGACTCTAATAACATTGTGTTATTATCATTTATTTCAGCTTGACGTAAATCAGGAGCCAACTGAAAGGGAGGACAGGTTTTTCTGTGTTTAACTAGGTTGCTTCACGTTGCTTGACATTCTCCATGACTTTATTTAAAAGCCTCTCTCCAGGGTCATTAAACCGTCTTTGACAGGCAGCAGCTTAATATACACATGTGCACACGCATATGTGTATATGTATTCATTTAAATCTGGGCTCTTTCCCCTAGTCTCTGATAATTATGATTTCTGTCTAAAAGGATGAACTATCTACAAATAATAAATAAGAGGCCAGGAGAATTGAAAACCACTGTTCAGGTTCATCTGGAAAGAAATTAAGCAAATCAAGATCAGATTTATAAAAGGGAGCAAATTACCCTAAAGTCTCCATACCCTGGATCAGAATGGACTTGACATATTTAATTATATTGCAGGTTCCTGCCTTTCCAGAGAGAAAGGCAGCACTTTCTCTGCAAGCACCTAGAGAGGTGTCACGGAGGTTATCAGGCAGGCTAGAAATGCTGCAAGGGCTCCTTAAATACACTGAGGCTGTGAGGGCTCCCTGTGATAACAGCATGTCTTTATACAAACAAATTAACGCCCAGCTGGCCAGTAACAGCCTGGCCTGGCCAAGTGAAATCTTTTGGCATTTGTAGATGTGGCCGGGAGGGAAGTGCCTTGTGGCCAGGTGAGTTAACAAAAGATGCCTGAGAGGCCGGAGGGTGAAAAGTTGTAGCTCTGCCAAACGTGACTTTGAGGCAAACGTGAGAGCCTTTGTGGGGTGACGGAGGCTGCCTTGTCTCGCTCCTCTGGGCCGAGTTACTGAGACTGCAGGGTTTCCAGCCCGCTGCTAATACTGATCTCGGTATGCTGGGAACAGTGTCTACACGGAGGTATGCAAGGGAGATGACTCAACACCACTACGATCATGATCCTACAAGCAGCTTGGGGATTTGGTCTTGCTGGCGAGCTGATTATTATTTTATGTCTTACCAAAATGCATAATTCACAGCAGTCTAATGTTTGCATGTTTTCTTTGTAAGCCGCTCTCACTATGCCGCTAGTAGCAGTGCTAGAAGAGAAAAATGCCTTTCCCCCCACAAAACTATTTACTTCTCTTTCATGCGACTGCTCCCAGGTCTCTCCATTTCCCAACATGCACAACCTGAGCCCACTTGAAGGTTTGCATTTTTGTAATCACTAAACAATCCATTTCAGCTGGATGCAGAAAGCCATCTTTGATTTCAATTTCCCCTTAAGTGATTCAACTAGGCCCCCAGTTGAGAACAGACTTTGAGAGGGGTCTGGAGTGGTTTCTGAATCCAGCCACCCAGGTGGGAGAGATAAACTTAAAGATATTTATGTGTGTGCAGTTCCCAAGGAGCACAATGTGCCCCTGCACACCTGCAGCTAAAAGCTGAAATGAGAAGTCAATTGCTCAGGCATTTGCATGTGTGCTGCTCCTGGAACCTCTCCCTCATGGCATGCTGACCTTCTGGGCTTGCTTCGGTAAGAGATTTCCTGGAATAAAGTAGATGAGTAAGATATTACTAGAGTATGTTTTTGCTCGGTTACCTGTTGTGAAGTCTGGATTCTGGTTGCTTACAGGTTTGATTCTTACATGGCTTTTCTTGAGTGTTTTCTAATTATGGCATAGCATCTTTCCTGAAACTGGGAAAATAAGGATTGCTTTTCTTTGCCTTGCATGGAAGGAGGAACCGGACAGAGGGTGGGTTTGTTTGCCCTGCGCCTCTATGGGCTGCAATGCTGTGTTCTCTTTTGGTTGTATCTGATAAGAGCTTCTCTAGAGTGTGCAAATTAATTAATTGCTAGTGGTAGTTACTTCTTTCACAGTATTTACCTGTAGTCACAGCTACCTAATGATCAGCAAAATTCTTGCCCTGATAGGGTGATTTGGTGCAAGACAGACTGATTTTGTTGTTGTTGGTTGTATTGGCTCTTTAGCCAAAGCAGCAGTAGTTCACAGTGTTATCCCCAAAGCACTGGTGGCAGAGTCTGTGCAAAGGGCACCCACCTATTGATTTTTTTTTTTTTTTTTTTTTTTTTTTGGAAGCAAAACAGTAGATTCCATGGAGAGCCGTGAGTTTCCAACAGTGTTTGGTAGCTTAGGGAATATGCTCCCTGTGCTGGAGGCGCAGAGTTTGGTGGAGCAACCTGGAGCTTGGCAGCTAGGTCTGCAAGCGTGTGGTCAGGCTACTGATCCAGTGAAACGTTGTGGTTGCAGCAGGCTGACCAAGCCTGCACAGTGAGGCTCTACAGCTACCGTGTGCTTAGAAAAAGCTGTGGGCAGTATCACCAGGTTGGCTGTGTGCAAACAGGGATGAACGAGTGTGTTCAGCAGGGCTGCTTCGGCCAGGACACGAGCATGGCGGGGAGGCAGCAAAAACAGCCTTGTCGTCCTACAGGGCAGACCTGCAAAAGCACTGAAAGGCAGTGAGGGGGGGAAGCAGGCAGAGCCTCTTGAAAACCAGGCTGCTCTCTCCACTGCTGCTTTCAAATAGCCCTGAGTCCTCTTCTGCTTCTTGGTTTTGTTTTGCTTGTTTTGGGAGAGTATTTATATACTTCTTTAAAAACAGAAATAGAAGTAAGAGTTGCCTCCTCAGAAGTAGGAGTCAAATTCTGCTCGAGTTAGTCTTTCAACTAGTCCCATAAACTTTACACTTACTGTATCCACTGTAGATTTTTTTTTTTTTTTTTCTATAATTGTTCCTTTTGTTTTGGAAGGTATTTTTTTGGAGTGGTTTGGGTTTTATTACTTTTAATCTGAACGCTGCACACTTTCACACTTGCAGATAGTGACAGTTACTCGGCGTTCTTCCTCTACAAACAAATGATACTTTCGCTTTCAAATTCTCTATCAAATTGTGCAATACATGTTCTTTATGAGACCCTGAGTTAGCAATTTAAAAAAATGTTGGCAGTGGAAAGACTGTTATAGCTGTGTGACAAAATTCAGATTGGAAGGAAATAGCTCACAAAAGCATGAATTAAACATCTAATTAAAAGTGTTAAATCTCATTTTAATTTTGTTTAAAATGCCAAAGACAGCAAAGCAGCTGCCTGTCTGGAGAATGAAATTTGACAGATCCAGCTGGGGTATAAACACAGAACTGATATAGAGAGTTCAAATAAAAGAATTTTTTTATGCTAGTGTAGATTTGGGGGGATTCTTGAACTGATTTCTCAAGACTAGAGCTTTGTAATAAACACTTATGAAAGAGGATCTGGAAGTCAGTGGCATGTATATACAGATATTTATGATATATATTTCTAATTTGTAGTGTGCGAAATATTTTTAATTATTTTTATTCATTTATTTTTAGCAGGTGATATTTCCAGGAATCATATGCTGTGCCAATGGCTTTGGACTAAGGGGTTCAAACACAAATGGGGTCATATTTTTACATGACTATGTTGGGGAGATGCAGTTATCTCAGATGAGTGTTACAGTGTCCCACTGGCAGTGGTACAAAAAAGTTAAGAAATACTTTGGATCCTTTTCTGGCTGGAGCTACAATTCCAAGTCAACCTAAAAGAAACCCCAAACCTTGTAACTTTAGAAGAAGGTGGGTGTTTGTTTTTTTTTCTTCCTCCTCTCTCTCCATCTTCAGCATTACCTATCTATTTAAACAGGACATACAACGTGACCTAGGTTTTTTTTATCTATTGCCCAATTATATAACTGGACAGTATAATATTTGCTCAATGAATATAAAAATTGGAACACTAAATTGCTTGGGCCATTTCCTGTGATTATGGGGGGAAAAAAGCTCCTCGCCTAATTATAATTGTAATTCAAAATGTATTCTAAAATATTAAAAAGTTATCTGTCCTTGCAAAACTCCGTCTATCCAGAAGAAAACGTGCAGCCCTCGTGTGTCTCCCTGTGGGCCCCGGCCTGCCGGGTGCCGCACAGGGAAGCAGTGGTGGGATCAGCGGAGCTCGCTCGGCCTAGGCCCAGCCTGGGTGAGTCTGGGGGTGGCTCTGCCCTCAAAATGGTTTTACCCAAGGGTAACAGTAGGATGGAGCTCCTGGCTTTCACTGCTACTTAAGAATTAAGAAACAGGTCTCTGAGGTTGGAGGGTTTTGTATTTTCAGGCCTGTCCCCGTGGCTCGTGCGCGGCTTCCTGCGGCCTAACGGATGCTGCGGAGGAAGTGGCTCCGTAAGGGTCTCCGTGGCCGCACGAGAGCCGCGGGTGAGCGCGGGTGCAGCCTCCCTGTGGGTAGGAAGCTGTTTCTTTTGATTTGAAAGAGCTCCTCTTTGCTGCTTCTATTTTGGGGAGGCTGAGAGTGTTTACCACGAAAACACTGGGCGGGCTGTAGCGCACGCACAGGGGAAGCGGCTCGATCTCGGCTCGGAAAGGCCTGCGAGCTCATTTGCTTTTATGTGATTAAAAGTTGTAATTTGAATTCTTAGTTTTTCTTAATCCCTGGAAAACGCTCTGAGTAAAGGCGTGCCCGTTGTGCCGTGATGGCAGCAGGAGTGCGAGTTCTATTCGCGGCCGGGTTTCCGGAGCCCGAAAGCCGAGGGGCCGAGCTGTTGGCTCGGTGCGCTGCGCCGAAACGCCGGCTGCTCGGCAGTCTGCGCGGGCAGGTGACGTGCGTCAAAGACATTAACGTAACTATGGGCCCTTCTTGACGAGCGTGTATTCTGGTCAGCTCTGGATCTCTAAGGAGCCCTGCAATATAGCTAGGAATCATCCTGCGCGCATCCTGCGCGCCTTGGGTTTTGAGAGGAGGCTTGTGTTCTAAGAAAAATCAATGAAATATTTAAGCAGAAGAAAGTAATTTTGTCTCTTTGATTTTCATCTCGTAGCAATTGAAAATACATCTTCGTAATCTTTAAAGGACGTCTAATTTCTCATTCACAGCCAAAAAAAAAAAAACTCTGGTATTCATAAATACAAGAGCAGAATGAAGTGGTTACTCATTCAATATGTTATTGCATACAGTGTTGTTAAGTGAGAGGCTTAGAGGGGCTGCAAATACAAAGCATTGAAGCATGGCAATGGTAATATTAATTTGCAGAGGGCAGACATCTATGACTAACAGCTGAAAACTGGACGAGAGCAAAGAGAGATTGGATAATGAGATTAGGAACTTGCAAGCTGGGGGGGGAAGTAATGAAAGAAATTGGAGAAGGCCCTGCAACTAATTCAAACTCCAAACCATGGTCGAAAGGGGTAGGGAATGTTCCAAATTTGTGGCTGGAGAAGGGGAGATAAGCTTTGAAACTGCAGTTGGAAAGCTTGTACTGCAGCAGAACAGTGGTGTTTGTTGTTGTTTTGTTATTTGATTAGAGGGGAAAAAAAAAAAAATCCTCTGTGCAGAAAAAAGGAAAAAGCGTTGTGTGTGCACCTTAAGCATCTTCCACGAGCAGCACGCTTGCCCTGCAACTCGTGTGGGGACGCAAGTGCCATCAGCACTGCAGCACAGGAGTGTCACAACTTAAGGAATTACTTCAATCAGTTCACACAAACTTAAGTATATATTCCATTTTTGATATTGTCAATAAATATTAAAAATAATTTTTTTTTTTTGCTCATGTGAGATAAGACTTGAGACCTGTAGAAGATATCCGTGTTATCCTTTGTTTTAGGAACAAAACGTGGAAGAGGGAGAGGCGCCAAATGGGCGTTAGGGTGTTGGAGCTTTTTCACATGTCCGATGGATAGGGAGGAAATTGCTCATGGAAGATGTGTGCTGCAAGCACACGAAAACATTAGTGAAGAAGCACTCTGATACCTCTCTTTTTCTGGGACCTCTACAAGTAGTTTGGTCTGAATAACTAGATGTGTTCTGTAGGTGCAGACAAACTGGTGTTTCCCCAGTTTCCTCTCAGGAGGAAAACAGTTTCTCAAAAAGATAATTTCTGTGCTCTATCATGGGAGAGGCTGTTGATGTTGGGGAACTGCAGAGCTGGTCAAGAAGCAGGATGGGACAGGATGCTTGGTACTGTTTGCAGGCTAATTAACACTGAAAAACTGGGCTAAAACTGAAAATTAATGCTTTGCTGTAAGTCACATGGCCCCAAATCAGAATAGCATGAAATAGGAGTACTTAAGGGATACTTAAGTGGGACTTGAAGGAAGTAGGTAACTCCAGCAATGGAATAAAGCCTAATCAAGTGGAAGAGTTTTGCATCAATGTAAAGAATAATCTCAAAATTGTCATAATATTTTGTTTAAGTGAAAACAGGCCCGTTAACATGAGAAGAAAAAAATCATGGGTTAATTAAATCAGTAACTGGGATGTATCTTTTCTCTCTTTGCAAAAGCAAAGAAATTGGGAGAGAGGGACTTTCTACATGCCTGTCTGTTCTCTATCCTCTGCATAGAAGTAGTTTCAGTTTTACTCCATTCACCATTTGCTGCCTGAGTGTTGGAGACTTTTAAATACAGTCATATCTGCACTTCTCTGCCTTTTACAAAGTGCCATTATTTCAATCTGCAACTCTGTTTTTAAACACCTTTCTGTTTTATTTTTATTATTAACAGGCTCATAAACTCTGTTCTCCTGGAGCTGACTTGCCCAGTGTGATTCCGTGAGAAAGAAAGGAATTTCCTCTGTATAACTTTTGGCCTGCAATTACTGTGGGCTGATGTGATTTTTCAGGGAGGACCTCAAGCTTTCCCTAGTCGGTCTCGAGGGCAGAGCAGGTGATAATTGTGTGACTGGGTGTTGGGGCCCTGCTGCGAGCAGGGCCATCAGCAGTGCTGGGAAGGGGGGTCCCTGGCCTGTGACCGCAAGCTTTTTCCAGTGACGACCCTGCTGGCCAGTTGGCCTGTTCCGGCTTTCCTGTTTGAATGCGTCCCCATGCATGGTCACGCCCGTGACACATGTTTTGCTGCTGTGTGTCTATGTTTGGGTCTAAAACTGGCGGAAGGGGAGGTAAGCGAGAGGTTAATCGCCCAAGCTGGTCCTCCCCGGCTGTGTAACTCAGGGAGGTGCAGTGAGCTAATGCTCCTTTCTGGCCCTCTTTTTCCCCACGAGGTGAATTTTGACATTATGCGCAGGTTTCTAAAGTTAGTTTAGTACCTGATATATTGTTGGATGGTTCCAGAGAAGTCTGCTTTGAGAAGGCACATGCAGTAAAAAAAAAAAACCTCAAAATCCAGAGCAGGTTGTAATGGGACAACGTTGCCTTGTAAAGAATTGTTTTTCTTCCCCCATAATACTAGAAAACATCACCTGGGATGATTATTCATATCATTACACATTACATATTGAAAATAATATTTTCCTGAACAAAGAAAAGGTAATGTTCAGTGGGAACATATGAAATGTTGTGTTAGGTCTTGCCTGAATGGGAAAATGCAGCTTGGCCTCTTTAGTGCTGCTTTGTGCCCTTCATGTGACAGGCAAAAGCAGATATGATGCTATGAAAACAGTAAGTTGACTTTGTCTGGAGCAGTTAAGCATCTTATACAATCAATATCAATACAGTGGCATTGTGTGTTTGTTTTTTTTCTTTCTTTTTTTTTTTTTTTTAAAGGCATATATACTTCATGCAGTGAAAATGGAATGACTGACGTGTCTAGGTAATGTAACGCCACAGTCATTGTCTCCCAAGAAGCTGAAGATTAAGATTTAAGTCAAGAAGCAAGATACTGGAAAAGACCATCAAAATTAATTAGGAAATTATAAATCAATCAATAATGCCCCCAAAACTCTTGTTATGACTTCAGTTACTACTTTAAGCATAAACAAGATAATCAGCTACATTTCCTGTCTAGAAACAAGATCATTACCAATTAACTTAGGACTTAATTAACTCTCTAAGGTACTGAACTTTAGATGCATCATACCCTGTGTCTTAACATTATTATTAGTTATTACAATGGCTTTAGTACATTCTTGATTTATTGTTATTATTATATAACTATTACACTTACACTTATGATGCTATTAAAAAACAAAGCTCTCAATATTAAATTAAAGTTAATGCCAGATAAAGGACACAGGCATTCAATAAAAGCGGAATTAAACAGACAATATAAGTTTATATTTGAAATCTACCAGTGCCGCTTGTCTTCTTTGCTGGGAGGCATCAGGATAAGAGTTTATGTTCGGAGATATCAATTTTCCATTGCCCAGCTGTAATTGCTCTTTATTTCTGGTTATGAGCTATTGGATTTGCCAGCCCTTTGGCAGCTCAGAGAACTCAGGGTATAGTACAATAATGTAATCTCTACCTCCTTTGGAAGTTTCTTCCTGTTTTTTCTCTTCCTGTTTTTTCCCTTCTATACAAAACTTGGGATAATCATCTTAAATTTTTTTTTTGCCTTCTCTCCATACAACAACCCAGCAATTTCTTTTCTGATACATCAGTGACCAATTTTTCTTCATTTGCTTCTTTCTCTCTGTTTTAATAACTACAAGCTGCTCTCTTCCCCCAAGACTCTGAGAAGTATTTGTTCCCTGTTTGCTAGGAGTTAACTGTCCCATGGAACAAGTGTCCAATCTGCTGAATGCAGGATTGAAGAGAGAAAAAGTTGGATACGTGGAGACATTTAAAGCTGTTTCTTTGCTCAAAGTGGATGTGCATGCTAGTTGTTCAGTGGTGTATGATAAATGTCTGCAGAACACCGAGTGTCTGGAAGTAAACCCACACTATAAGTAATATGCAAGTGCAGCTATCACCTCACAGACTGGCAATAACAACACCAGCATGCGCCTTTTGTAAATGGGTATTTTGTCTTTTTTATGACCCTAAAAAAGTCACTATAAAAGTATTCCAATCTTTTATATCAAAAATATTGTCACCCTGTCTATAAGTCAAATCCTTTTTGGGTGCCTTTATGTGCTCTTTCTACCAGGTAGTTGGTCTCCACCTTCAGCTATGGCACAGTTCAAGGTGGCATCTGGGAACTGTCTGCTTTACCATGTTATGGTTGAGCTGTACAAATAGGGCAAGGGAAGCCAATGTACCTTTTGAGTTTGATTTTTTTTTTTTTTTTTATATATACTGAAAGTGTGGGAGAGAGCGATACTTTGTTTCATAAAAGAATCATTTCAGTTTAAGAGAAGTTTCCAGCTCTGTGCAAATAACCTTGGAGGGTTTGGGGGAGCGGTGGAGTTTTTGTTCTGTTTTTTCCCCTATGTCCAAATTTAGGAGACAAAATAATCTGATACCTGCTCCAAATCTGGAAGCATAGGCATAAGTGGATTTAGGACTTGCAGAAATGAGTTTGAGAAAGAAGGGGTAATTCTTACTGGGTTTCTCAGTTTATTTCTACCCCCTGCAGTTAAGATGTTAGACTTCTCAACATTTCTCAGGCAGTCCTACGTATGCTTTTCAGTACTTTTTGCACATGTTTTCTTCTGATTCACTTCTGTTGTGGTCATGTAAACTTAATATTCTTATCTGAATGTAAGAATAACCCCCTTAACTAAGGGAGTGTCTGGGCAGTGAGGTTGATGTAGCTGTGATTTGTGTTGTGTGTGTGTTTTTTTTTTTTTTTTTTAACAGTTTGGTTATTGTTTTTTATATAGGCTAAAAGAATCAAAAATGAGACACTTCTGGAATAGGCATATCTAACATAGGAGTATCCTTTCTGGAAGTCAGCCAGGAATAGCACCCTGGAATAAAGCCCTGCGAGGACTAGCCCCTTGCCGCTTGATTTCCCCAAAAACATATGAGGTAGTTGAGCACAAAACCTTAGTGTTATATGTGAAGATGTATTTGACCATTTTACCATATAATTCATTTTCTCAGAATTGCTTTTAGAGTTCGACTCTTGTGTGAAAAGAAGTTGTGCTAGCAAGCACTGTTTCATAAAGCCCCAGGGTTATACAAATTCACTTAAGTTCTGTTCCATAGAGAACAGAACCATTCTGTACCATTTTTTTCATAGGAAAAGAGCAAGGAACGGAGATCTGTCTTTGACATGCCTTTCCTCCTGAGATGCAGCCCTAGCCGCCAAGGTTATATTCCTGAACAGAGTGATGTTGTTACAGGACAGCTGGTTTGCTTCCCGCGTGCGTGTCTGCTGACGGGAGGTTTTTGCTGGGTTGGTTTGTTGGCGGCTGCCAATGGATGGCAGGGTGTGGGGAGGGAAATGATGTTGTTCCTATATCTGGCTCGTGCAGAAGTACAGGTCTCTTCACAGGCAGTGAAGAATGGAGTTGTGTTTGGGCGTTTGCTAGTTATGTGCTGGCTCACGGTCACACGAAGAGCCTGTTCAGAGCTGGAAGGGGGCATGTCCCTCTGCCTTCCTTTCCTGCAATTTAAAGGACACTCCTAATCATGACTTGATTATGTCTGCCACATGCTGCTTGTATCTCTGAAAGGAGCTTGACTGAGAGCACTGACATTTCTTAATGATATTTTGATCTTTTTCTTGTAAATTATATTGTTAGGAAATAAGCCATGAGGAAGGCAGGAAGGCACAGAGAATTTTACTTTCAGCCAGACTTAGATGAGCACGTTTTGCCACAGTCTTGAGTGAATCTGCTCACGATATTTCTCAGATGTGCTTAAGGCATTAGGGGCTACATTAGAAATGCTGCTATGGAATTTAAATATGGTTTGGTTTAGACTCCTTGAGTTTATTTTTAAAGGCAATACAGCAACAGGCTGTATTTATAGCCTTCAGCTTTTACCAAGTTCTTTTGGTCTCATGAACAACAGTCGTGTCACCATTCCTGTTATTCAGGAAAGATGATTGCAGCGGGTGCAGCAGCACAGAGTTAGGAGGAGATTAACCTCACTGTGCTGAGCAGGGAGGGAGGCAGCGGAAAGGCAGGTCAGGATGGTGGCAATTAATGGCCTTTTCATCACATCCACGTACTTTGCTATGTTCTGGTGACTGGTGGCTTAGGCAGGAGAGATTAAACTTCTGGGAGATAAAATATAAGGGAGGGGGTAGGAAGGAGAGGGGGGGAAAAATGAAATGTGTGACACATCGCAATGATGCGATTATCTTGGCAGTTCATGAATGACACAGAAAATCCCAGGCACTACAAATAGTGTTAATTCTGCAGCTGTGATATAGACACCCATATTCAGCCTACCCAGATCAGAGGATCTATCACCAGTAATTGCTGCAGACAGAAGCCCTTGCTGTTAAAAACAACATAGTGGTGGGAGCTATGAAGGGGGCTGGCAGTGGCCTGGGAAGATTTTTCTCTTTGTGCTCTGCCCCATGGTGCTTTGTGGTGCTGCACATGGCCAGGAGTTTGGGGCTCCATTCCTGGATTTTTTCCAGACTTCCGATCTTGAGGAGAGAGAAATTCCCACTGACAGAAGCCACTCCACAAATTGGAGGGCAGCTGCTAAGGGTCCTACATCAGTACCACACAGTGGATGTTAGCAAACGTACAACCCTAAATGAAATAAGTCAAGATAGATATATATTTTTAAAACTCCTTAGATCTCTCCAAGACTGGGATTTTTAATTTAACAAAATGGTCTTTTGCTTTGATGATGTGATATATGGGACAGACCGTGCGAGCTCCCTGGGATTTCCATTGCAGCCTGCATGGCCAAGTATCCACTGCTTCTAGCACTGGCGTAACCAGGTTAAAGGTGGGTCGAGGCACCTGCAGCCCTGGCTCTGACTGTGCTGTGGGTCAGCGCTTCGCAGCGTGGAAGGGCTGGTTTTGCCTGGTGTGTGCTAAGATCTAGTGGCCACAGTTTAAATATCAACACTGGGGACATTTAATTCA
Source organism: Nothocercus julius (assembly GCA_013398735.1). Classification (NCBI taxonomy): domain Eukaryota; kingdom Metazoa; phylum Chordata; class Aves; order Tinamiformes; family Tinamidae; genus Nothocercus; species Nothocercus julius. The sequence continues at coordinate 2,460,637 of VZSV01000011.1, read as the reverse complement.
GTTTTATTGTTTGTTTGTTGCCCCTTAAGCAAAATGCTAAAGTCCTTGGGTTCCTCCAAGAGTGTGTTCTTGCACAGCTCATTTTTGAACTGCAGCCCACAAAAACTAGATTTAACTACAAATCTAACTACTAGCTGAAAATTGCAAAATGTAACTTGTGATGCATAAGAAAAGCTATTGCACCTGCATTTGATATATTGCCAATTAATGTACCCATTGCCATTTATGAATGTTAGTTTAGCCCTTCTGCCTATTAAAATTCCCCTATGCTTTAAAAATTTTTCAGACAGACCACACAATCATAAATTGAGGTTATCTAAAATAAATATCACCCCTCCATTTTTTTCTGTAAAATCTTTAAAGATTTTAGGTGCATGTAAAATGAAGCTTAGCAGAATACATCCCGTTATCAGTGACTAGAGCCAAGCCATCAATCTCGGAATCATCCCTGGAGTGCACTAGCATTTCCTTGCACATGGGTGCTTTCCGAAAGCTAGTAAATTATTCGTTTAGAGAGATTAAGTGAGTTGGTGTACTAACCTGCAAACTATAATTTAAAGAGTCAGAAGCCTTCTTCTCCTCGCCCCCTTCCACAGAAATTAACAACTCAACTCCGAGAACGTGTGTGGGTCTTTTTTTTTTTTTTTTTTTTTTTTTTTTTTTTTTTTTTTTCCTCCTCCTGCTGCTGCTCTCTCTTTCCAGTAAAATATACTTTATTACTATTTGGAGGCTTTATCCCTTTATGACAACCAGTATCAAGAGTAATATTACACCAATAACTTGGTTGGCTAAGTATTAATACAAGGGAAATTATGCAAAGAGCACTGTGTGAGTTTAATTGCAGTTCACACTTTAATATTTTGATGCAGCTGTAAAAATGCAGAATGAGAAACATTACAATTCTATTAGATACTAATAAATTGTATTGTGGGGGAGGATATGAGCTGTACTCGTCATAACGAAGCACATTTGACTTCCTAGCTCTCTGTTTTGGTCTTGCACGTATATGATTCCACAGCAAGGTTCAATAAAGGTGCTACAGGTCAAATTAGAAATGAATACTGGGTTATATATTTTTATTTCCAGTAATCGAGAACAAAGTGAAAATAATGTAAATCATGTTGCTCATGAAGTGTTTATGTCAAATGCTTCATTTTTTTCATGAAAAATGTGAGTTTCCTCAGAGTGAATCCTACCACATCTTTATATATATATATTTATTTTTTTCTCTTTTGGAGGCTTAAGGTTTCTCAGTTTGGATGTGTCTAATAAAATGATATTCTGAGACTCATTACCTTTAATTTCTTCCTAATAAAAAGGAAATTGTTTAATTTCTATGGATTTCTCTGTTTGTAATCATTCATGAGGGATGCGTTGTGGCCCAGTGTCTCTGGGTGCATGTTTGCCAAAGACAAATGTAGACTTGGCCCTGGGGTTGCAAGTTCAGCATGTAACACTTACCACAAAGAAGAAGTTACTTTTTTTTTTTTTTTTTTTTTTTTTTTAAAAGATGTTTGAATTTTATTGATGCCCTTGTGGCGTCAGAAACAGCCTTATGGTGCTGGGGTTTTAACACATTTTGGGGATATAACTAGTTATACTTTAGTAACTCACCTGCTTTCAACTGACAATCCATGCACTATAAACTGCTACAAAATACTGTAGTAGGTTCAATAATTCTGGCTCTCAGGGAAGCAGACCAGGATCAAGGACTCTTGTACTAGACGCTGTATAAAATGATAAAAGATAGTGTCCCGAGTCAAAGACCTTTCAGTTAAAGGGAATAAAAGACAAAAAATGTAGATTACGCTCAAAGATCCCTAAATCTGGGTGTAACATTTTTCTGAAGGAGCTAGTGGGTGTTCAAAGCATAAACCCTGTGGGTTTTTGTAAAAGCAGAAGCAGGTGACAGAGCATAAGACTAATCATCAACAAGCAGATTAAAATTTGTTGATCTAGATGACTTTGGGCAAGTTACTTGGCCTCCTCTTGGTTTCTGTTTTGATATCTGGGAAACAAAAGTAAAAATATCCCTCTCCATCCTAAACACATTGTTAATGTTTTATTACATTTTAATTTACTATATTGTACCTAGCAAATAGGGATTTGCAAAAGGAACTTTGGATATTTTAGCTCACTTTTTCCACAGATCCCTCCATTTTTAGAGAAGTGTGCATACAAGTTAGAATGACTCTCTTAATGCACTTACTTCTATGCCCACGGGCATAGAGGGGGCACAGTGTCCTATAGCAATGCTTTCCTTACCAAGGAAAACCTCAGTTATCAAATACTTAGAGGTAGGAGTCCTTTGGTGGCACACTGGTGACTCTGATACAAGACCCTATGGCGGAGCTGATGATAACACGGCTCATTCTCAGGTGAGGAACGGGTTGGAATCTGCTAATTATTGTCTGCTGACCAGCTACTTGTCAATGTAAGCAAACGTTTTAATGTAACGTTCCTCTTTGCAGGTAAAGGCTGATGCAGTGTTGCCTTTTAACTTGTATTGCCTGCTCTTAGCAAACTTGATTCTCAAGGGTCAGCGTAGCTCATCTTTGACGTTGGTAGCTTTTTGGTGTGTGAATGGTTTTACCAACCAGGTGCTTGGAGAGCACATTGTGAGCTCAGCCTCACCAGCAAGTTATGGCCTTACTTATTTCCTAACTTGTAACATCTCATCCTCACTATTTTAATTTCTTCTGGCTCTCCTGATTGGGATATGTAGTTGCCTCTAATTTTTTGTCTCCTGTCTGCTCTTTGAGCAAATTCATGGCACGCTTCTGTCATTTCCAAATCTAACCCCATACATGCATCTTGAATGAGCAACTTACCCAAGGATCTTCTCAATTAGAATGTTCATAGAGTCATTATATTAACTAATGGTGGAAGATTCAGTAGAAATAATGCTGTAATGAGACAAGCTTTCATCATGTCACTGAGGAAAACATATTTCACTTGATATTCAGATGAATTATATGCCCCTAAATATTATGATCAATATTTTAGCAAGACTTATCATTTAGCTGTGTCATTTTTGAGTACTGAATAATCACATTCAGTATATGAAAAATGAGTAACGACAGATATCACTGGATGGATACATTTTCTGCTTTTCAGAATTGTTTAAATTTTTGCAGAAATATTGTGTAAAGGATTCAATGACTCAAACTTGTTCCTTCTAGTAGTTAAATATCACTTAATACTGTGACTGTATAAATACCGGTTACCATAACTAACTGTAAAATAGCTTAAAATCGTTGCATATTTTGACTAAGGAAAGCTGAACGTGGTTGTCATGAAAGGTATGTGATAAAATCAGATTTTGGGAATTAAAAGGCTGAGCAGACCCCTTAAATTGATCATTCATGTTGTATAATGGCAGTAGTGTTTAATAGTTCATGGCTGCATCATGGATTTAGCCAGGAATGTTGTCGAATACATGAGATGTATTTTGCATTAAAATAATCTAAATTAATGATTTTTTTTAAAAATAACATGCAGCTGTCCTGACCTAGGTGTGCTCTAATTTGTTTTATTTATTTACTTCTGCTTACTGTATCACATTTCTTTTGTTGACAGCCTTCCCACTGGCTTTTGCTCTGATTTTGAAATGTTTATGCTTAAAATTACTTTCTTAAATGCACACACGAAGACTAAAGGAACTAGTCTGATTTTTTTTTCCGCTAAAAATGCCAATGAGATTAAGTACCTACTTTAGAAAATCTTCATCTCTTCTAAGTACTGTTGAATGAACCATCAGTAAATGCATGCAGGTCTTAGAAAGATCAGCAGGCATTTTTTACTCCATCCAAAATGAAACCTCTATGCGTATGATACTAATTTTTTCTGAGTCAAGTAATCAGTCACTTGATTACATTGATCCGTGGTTGGCTTTTTGTTTCTTACAACTTACATGTCATTCAATTTAATGTTGCACTTGGGGTGATAGATATTGTTCTATATTCTCAATATCCTTAGGCTGTAGCTGACTGTTCTGCTGTTGACTGACCTTCTTTTTCATGACGTCTAGTGAGTGCCTGTAACTAATTTACAAGCAGGACCATTGACATGGTGACTCGTGTCTATAACTGGGTTCAGTTGTACAATATTGTAACTCTGCCTTTTTATTACGAAAATACGTTGTAGCGTTCATGAGTATGCAGTGTTTCCATTAACACTATTCCATTAACAATTGAGGCCAATGAAATATCTTTTTATTTCTTGGCCTTTAAGATTAAAGCAGTGTGAACAAGCAACAGGAGGGTCTGTGATCAGTTAGGTCAATACTTCTGCCAGGCAGCTCCCTACCAGGTTTGCAGTGGTGTCTCTAACAAGCAGGGTATGGCATTAGTTGTCCTTAATCTCCAGATAGATTTTTGTTTTTAATAGAAGAACAAAAGGCTTTTCAGGTGTCCCCTCAGTGTAGCTGGCTGTGTGGTTTCCTTTCAACAGTTGATTATTTTACTGTAGTCCAGATATATTTCTTATGTTTCTGCTGTTTTAATGGAAGAATAATGTCAAAGACATCAGCTCTAATCTTTTCATTGTATTTACATAAGTACTAGGCTGCTTTTAAACTGCTTGCCAAGTGTGGCTTTTTTGCTCAGGAAGTGAAATTCTCCATTTGCCAACATCAGTGTTTTCCTCAGGGATGACACAGCTAATAATCTGTAGTATGCAATAAGAAAATTCACATTCATATTATCATGGGGATGATGAGTACTGACTCTTACAGGACTAGTTCTTAGGAGTGATCGAAAGGCATTCTAAAATATATTTTCCTAAATTAGGTCATTTACATCAATTCGATATGTAAGTCACAGCAGTGAATTTTTCACTTGGCAGTTCTTCCTTACGTAGCTTGGATTAGTTCTGAGTTAAGAATCCTCTTGAGTGATTTTTCTATTTCCTTTGCTTCAATCTGTCCCAGGAGATGTGATGACGTCAGAGCAGTGTGACATCGCTTGGCAGTGGCTCCGTGGGGCAGAGTTGCTGTAAACCGCAGAAAGACTAAAGTGAACCCAGTAAGTTACAGGGCAAGAGTTTTTTCACCAGGAATGAGACGAAAAAAAGATGGGTGTTGGTTTGCTCTGTAGACCCAACGATGGAAGTAAATGGAATTTATACAAGTCACTTCTAGAAGGAGATTTTTAGGAGCATATGTCACCCATTTTTAAAGATTTTACTGCAGGGTGCCTCAGTGCTGGTGCTGTACATGCACACGGTAGAAGGCAGCACGTACCCCAGGGAGCTTAATAGCCCCCACGTGTGTCCCCCCCAGCAATCCTGTTTTGCTCTTGCCCTCTTCCTGTGTGCAGGATGAAGGCCTCTGCTGTCTCCTCTTGATCCTTCCACCAGACCTCCAGGCTGTGCATGGAGTGACCCCCAGACTTTGCCATCAGTGCTACAATCCTCTCAAAGCTCACCTGGCAGGTTTCCCAGAAAAGCAAGACACGGTCGTTTAAGCTGGTTGCCAGGAAAAGGGCTGAATAATACCCATTCAAGCTATTTGTTTGGGATACTGGTTCTCACTTTATGAAATAAACATGCCAGACATTCGTCTCTTGAAAGAGAACGAATTACCGCAATGGCCTCGTGCTATTTTCAGCAGCACCTTCCTGCAGGCTCCCAAAGGCACTGACAGCCCATCTCGGATGCTCCAGTCCTAACGTTATTTCTGTAATGGACTTCATTAAGTCTTCTGTGGCTCA
>VZSV01000011.1:2415505-2428076 GCA_013398735.1 Nothocercus julius | reverse complement strand
ATTTTGCCAGTGGAGGAGAAAATACGTTTTCCTTTAAGAAGTAAATCTGAGTATCTATTAAGAAACACTAACGTTACTGTGTCTTTTACCTACATGTGCTCCCATAAAAGGTTCTTTTTAGTGCAATACACATTTAGTTAAATTCTGCAATACCTTAATGCCTTTCATGCTACTGCATCCCAAGGCACTTTACAATCTGTAAAGTTAACATTAGAAATGCAACGCATAAAATTCCCGAAGACAATCCTTTTTAAAATGCTGAATAAAACATCTAAACTGTTAAGTTTGGATTAAATGGCCCAGCAGTTGGTGCATTTTTTCCTTCTGTGGAAAATATGCTTGAAACAAATGACTGAAATGAATAAAAGCTCTGTAAATAATAAGACTTGAAATGATATTCATGAAGGCCAAAATCTGCCGTTCTCTGGGAGGAAGTCTAGACATGCACAAAGTTCAGCTCTGTTAATTAAGAAGGAGCAATACGCTGCAGTGAGTCAGAGCAATTTTATAATCCAAATGCTGCTAAAAGGGACCCTTGTCAACCTCAAAATCTTATTTGTTTTATAACCACTGGATGAGGAGACTCACTGGCTGAGGAGATACGTGTCTTTCTCTCTTAGGATTGAATCCAGTCCAGCCTGGTAGTGACCAAAAGCTGTCACCATCAGATAACTGTTTGTTAGGCCATGCAAAATAATTGCAGTCTCCGCGCAGCTCCCAGCGTCAGTGTCACGGAAACCACCCCCGCGCTTGGCACTAATTATTGCCCTCGCCGGCAGCCCCGGCGCGGGGGCCAGCGCGGAGGTTGGAGCGCCGCTTCCCCTCGCGCTGCGCGCAGGGGTCCCGCTGCGCGCGCGCCTGCTTTGTGGTTAAACGGTGTGTGCTCGGTGCTCCGCGGGCTGCCAGCCTGGCATCTTGCATAAATACTGATGTTTATCGTTCAGAAAACAAGATCATTCAGTGCTTTCTCACCCCACCTTTAGGCCTGCTGCGAGCAGATACTTTGCGTCGGTGCAGTTTATGAAAAACCAAAAGCCCTGAGAACGTAACAGAGCAAAGCGGAAACAACAGCGGGTATGAATTTGTGCAGAGGCAGGTGAGAGGCCTGTAAGAATTTGTGCTTTTTTGGGGAAAAAAGATGAATAACATGTAAATTGGAAAATAAAAACGAGAATAGCAGCCAGCTGAGAGCGGTGCAGTGCATAAGAGAAGAAAAAACAGGATTATGCAGCCTCAGAAAGAGCCAACAGATGTTCAGGGCGGGTTAGAAAAACAACATGATCAACGGTATGAAAGCTGCGACAGATCTAAACAAAACCCCAAAATAGATGCAATTCTAGAATAAGCCTGAAGAAGAGAAAATCATTATATGCTTTCCTCAGTACAGCCACTGGTCTCTGATAAAGCAAGATTGAAACTTCTCGAAAAGAAAATGTATATGGAGGGAGCTTTGCAACTTCATTGCCACCGACTTTTCATGTGCCTCTGCCAGACAGTAAATTGGAAACTGGATAAAAATGAATAGTCTCTTCCTCAGGCAGAAAAGGCACCTGAAGTAAGAGTTAATTGCTGACCTCTTAGTGGGTTGGAGCTTTCTTAGGAAGTGGGAACATAGTTGTTACATCACTTAAAATAGCTTCTTGCTTTTGCTGGAGGAGCTGAGCTGGAGCGAAGGCCACACAGCTCTTGCAGTCATGCAAAACAACCCCTTTGACCTTTGATGCAGATGTGAATGTTGCCTTAAAATTAGGGAAATCTGAAGAGCTGTGAAACCAGATCACGCCTTGCCAGTGTCTGGGGATACAGCTGGGCCTGGGAGAGGAGCCTTGTCCTGTCCGAGCGCGGGGCTGGCCCTGAGGTTGCCACCCCGGTGAGATGGGGAGCAAGGAAGCCCTAGCTCAGGCGCATAGGGGCCACAGGCCTTTTCACTTCTGCTTCGGGGTGTTTTTCTACTTGCCCGGTGCTGAGCAGGCCACGTGCAGCCGCTTGATGTTAGGGCAGCGCTGGCATCAAGGCAAGTGTAGGGGATGGATGTGGTTGTGGGGCACAGGGTCCTGTGGGGCAGCACAAGAGGTGTAACGTGGGGCTGAGATGCCCCTTCATAGGGTCTCATTTTTGGGGATGTTGTCTGCATCCTCACCCAAAGGGAGTCTAGCACCATCGGACGTACTCACGAAGGCTGAAGAGCACCATTTTGGTGAGTCAGCCAAGTATGTTTTGATCTGCTTACATTACTGTAATTTTTAATGGGATAGCTAGAATATTGCTCATTTCTTGCCACTAACCTTGGAGAAGTGCCAAAGTCAAATCCTGTTTTAACATTATGGGCAAGGTCCTGTGCCCACACTGCTGCCTGTGCCGTGCTGAGGGTGCCCACGTCTTTGTGGAAGGCCAACCCCTTTTGTGAGTCCTGTGGCTTTAAACGTGTTCATATAGTGACGGCTCTCACCAGCTTTTTCTAGATTCCAGCAAACCATATGAAAATGCTAATTATTGGATCTACATTAATTTGTATAAATTATGCAAATTGAGTAGCAATTACACACTACTGTGGTTTAGGTGGATCTCATGCTATATTTAAAACTTAACGTTGGACTGGCACTGATTTTATTCACTAAAATGAATTGTTTTATTGTGGAGTGTTTGTAAAGCAATTGATGACGGTAATTGGTTGTAGGTGACACTACTGTGTGCTTCGTTAAGATTTATTTAACAATATATTCTTCACTGGTGAAACCCAGAAGTTAGGGCATTGAACTTGTTTCACTGACATACGTGGCTGGAAACGGCAGTTCTCAGGCTATTTTGCTTTAGGGGCATATTTGTGAAGACATTAAGGCAATCATACGCCCTATTAAAAAAATGGTAATTTATTTGTCTTCTGTCAGGTTCAGGAAACTGTGAAATTAGAGTTTAATCATACAGAATCGGGACCCTTGTCGGTATTTCGCCTTGGTACCTTTTTAGTTTTATCTCATTTTGCAACGCCTTGCCCCCGACGCCTCCCCTCCTTTCCCCCAGCACGGTGCAGTATCTCTCTGCAGCACGCTGAGCTCTTGACATATGTTTCTAGAAAGAATCCAGCTCTGGTTTTTCAGATGGAAAGGTTAAAGACTTTGACACAAGATAATTATAAAAGGAAAATGAATCTTTTCTTGGATCAAAAATTATTGTGTAAAAGAGTGTGTAAATTATGGCGTGCAAGTTAAGTAATGGCTTTTATACTGAAATCGGGAATTACTATGATGAAGGAGATGGTGTCAAACTGTGGTAATTTATTTCATTTTGGTTTCTCAGATCTGCAATGAATTTAGGAAATTCAAATTTATGGCAAGTGGGTCATTGTAAGAATTTCTCTGAAAGAATGAGGATACTTTATGGGACTTCCATTGGGGTCATATTTATACCATTAGTCTAACTAGGACTTTCAGTTAAAAAGTTCCCACATGTGATTTGTTCTACTGGCTTCTGTAAATGGATTTTGCAAACTCTTTAAATAGTGCTTCCATTTTCTCATTTAACTTGCATCAGTTCTCTTCAGGATTTAAAGAGGCAAATGATGATGAGTATAATGTGCTATTTTGCTAATAAATTGCAAAACTCTCCAAGGACTGTTTACCATTTTCTGTAATAAGATTTTGGAAGTTGGTGGGTTTCTTTCCATGCTAAGCTTAACTGTGACTTTTTTGTTATTACCTGACAGTGGTAGGAGTCCAATTTTAAGTTTCCTTGGAAGGAAAGTTGATGTTTTTCAAGAATAGCGCTATTTTGGAAGCTTGGGTCAGATTAACTACACAGGCTCAATTTTGTTCCCGATAGAGGATGGATATGAATTGGTCATAGGTGTAATTCACCTTTGAGTCACCGCACTTCACGCAGAAAAGTATTGTTGATGCTGCAGAGCATATACTCTGGCTTGCAGTAAATCAAAACCCAGGGTGCAGAGTCGTTCTGGGTATGTTTAAAGAAGGATCTGAGCAGGCTATATATCTGCTGTATCTAAACTGTGCTCTTTTGTAAACAGAACAGCTATTTTTGAACCTCTCTCAGGATGTTTCTGGCGAAGGGATAATGCAGATGGATCCTTGCATGCGCACAGGCGCGCGCCGCTTTTATCACTTGGTGAAAGGGGCTGTGCGTATCATTCGTTTAACGGGCAATTCTTCTGTGGTGTCGGTATCATTTCCTCACAAAACTGGCTAAAGGAATTATTTCAAACACAAAAGATGTTTTGAACTGGCCTAATTACTTGCTCAACAGCCAATAACTTTGGGAATTGTTTTCTATGTGAATTCTAGATACAAATTGGGATATCTTCCCATTTGTTTAAAAAAGATTAAGCCAATAGGCAAAAAAAAAAAAAAAAATCTTTACCCGTTTTCACTGAGCAGTGAAGTTTGAATATACAGCTTGCAATTGAAACTTTTTTTTCCAAAGCCTTTGAGGACTGTTTCTCAGTCTAGTGTAAACAATTTATTGTTAAAGTCCTAGAATATTTGCATTTTAATTAAAGACAATTTTAATTACATACAAAACTTTAATCAGAAAAGCAGAATTTAGGCAGATAGCTTACTTGCATGCTAAGCAAGCTTGCTCTGAAGGGACCTGTGCTGTGTGTAAAACTGCCTCATGTATAGTTTAAACAGGAAAGAGGCACATGCTCTTTTTTTTTTTTTTTTTTCCTTTCCCTCTAACTTACCTGCAAATAGTAATCTTTCTTCTGCATATTTTGCCTTGTAATGAGATAGTCTTACTACAGGCAATTAAGGAAAAGAAGGGGCAATGCGGAAATCTTCAAGGGCAGCGAGCAGAAAGTTTACCTTGAACTCATACCTGCAAATGTAAATGTTGAAATTACTGTGCATTTTTAAGCTAATTTAATTAGCTAAATACACATAGACAGGAGTTTAACCATTTGATGTTCTGATTGAAAGTCTTAAGAAGAGTGCCCTTATGGGGATTTTTTTTGTTTGTTTGTTGTTTGCTTAATTTCAGCCTCTGAGGCTAGAGGAGACGGATGGAGAGAAAGGAACAAAAGAGCAAATATTCTCAAAAATGATCCCCTGGTTTCATTCAGCATTTACTTACAAAGCTGTGAACATTCCTCTGATCAGGGTCATAGAAACATTTTCTGTGCTGCAGGCCAAACCTTCAAGGGTAGCAAATCTATGTTGTCAATTTTTCTTCCCCCTAATGCACACTAGAAAAGGCTGATATGTCACATCTGGGTTTGCCTGGGCTTGGTAACGCTGGTGCTAAAACTGCATCTTGAGTCCCGACCTAGTAAAGTTTTGTCCTGTTGTTGGCTCAAGCCACCTCTGGCCCTGGCATAGATTCAATCAAGGCCCTAATGACACACACATATATTTATTCATATATGTTTATATATATGCATATATATATACACACACACACACACATATACATATATATACATACATATACATATAAATATATATATATATATATATACACATAAAGTCTGTTGTGATTGTTTAAGCTAATCATGAGATCTAGCCAGCATGTGTATATTTGTATTTCTGGAACTGCTTGTTTAGACCAAACTGCAACCTGGACATTGTGAGCAACTCCTTCCACAATTGTCTGTGAACTGTTATTTTAATGTAAGAAATTGAGAGGCAGCCCAACTTTGAGAGGCTATTTCTCATAACCTTCTCCTTGCTGTCAAACTGCCCATAAAAAAACTAATAGAATGCAGATGTCACTCAAGGTCTGTTTAGGATGGTGACATCAGCTGTGACTTAGTATAATATCGGCATCGTGTTTTAATTCAAAAAAGATGTATAGCACATGTACAAAAAAATTTTCTCTTAAGTTAGGCTAAAGTTACTTGCAGTAATGGCAAAGCAGTTAATATATTACCTTTGCTAACAGGAAAAGTGCTGCATATAAATATTTTTAGTCAATAATGTATTTTAAAAAAGGTTTCTCAGTGGGATCAGATTTATGTTGTCAGAAGGATTTATTCAGCTGACAACTGCAGATGCCCAGCACCTCATGTATCCTGAGATTTACAAAGCTGTTTCTTCCTGGACATCCCTTGGATGTGGTTATGGCAAAGCTGTGTAGCAAAGTGGGAAGTCAGCCCAGGAATCCTTTTGAGGAAAATCCTGCCCTGAGATTGGTATGATCCAGGAAACCTTTCTGCCTCTGCTTGTCCATAGCTTTTCTGGTGTCATTAGAGCCTCGGGTCAAGCAGGGGCAGAACACCGGCGTGGGGATCTGCGCGGTGGATCCGAGAGCAGCATTCTGCCTGAAGCATTGGAGATTTCCCTTATGTTTTAAATGGGCCAGCACCTCCTCTCTCTCTTTCTCTCTCTCTCTCCCTGTTACTTGCGTGTTGCTGCCAGCTGCAGCTCGGCCAGGTAGATGTTGGAGCTTGCTCCTTTAGTCTCCACAGATAGAAAGGAGAGGATAAATAGTACTTAGGCATTAGGTTTTGCCAAGGGTGCAAGTTTCAGCCATTATTGTTAAAAAGCCTGCATATTGCTTATTGTACAAAATAAGTATATAATGAGGAAAATATGCTTAAGCAGAGATTTTGTGTTGCACAGAGTAGCCAAATTGTATAATGAGTAAAAAAGAACAATGCTGTTTGTATCCAATTTAAATCTAATGATCAAAAAATAGAAAAAATGAGATTCAACTGCCTCAAAAATTTAAAGCCTGTAAAGTACTAAAAAGTTGTAATTCCTGCTTATTTTTACACTTTGTAAGATCAGCCTGTGCAACTTGTTGCATCAATATTCATTCCTGTCAATGGAGTCACGTTCAGTTGCCCGGAGTTTGTTCCAGAAATTTTAAATGATTCAATGGAATCTTTTCACTTCAGAGAGACATAGCTAAAGCCAAGGAGGTCTTTAGGTGCTTAATTAGCTGGTTTGTAAAATCATTTGGTCTCTGGAATGTCAAGAAGAATTTGATGCGTCTGTGCTGCCTTTGAGGTAATCCATCAACTTTGTCAAGTAAAGAGATGGATTTTTTTTGACCAGTAGGTGTAAAACGACGAGAATTTCTCCCCTTTTGTGACTGTAGTTATCTAATCAGCATAAAATTTGCACTACAATTAAATAGCAATTTATGATTATACCTGATACACTTTTTCTTTGAAAGGAAAAGAATCTAATACACTGGAGTCTTTATTGATTGTGCTGCTAATTCTGCCTCATAGCACAGACTGGCAGAAGGCAGGTAGCTGAATTGTATTTAACGGTTTTATTGTGATGTGACTAAGATGGATGTGACATGGTCCTCTATTATTCGTTTGAGAGTGTGGACACTAATGAAGCCATTAGCTGAGCTAAGGCAAGTGAAGAAAATAGGGAAATTACCATTATTCTGAAGCCATTAAGTTGTAATCTGCCACTTTCTCTCCTTACTCAAAACGGCATCTTCTTTTTAAGGCCTCCCTGACTGTCCTTTAAAGATTCATTAATTCATTAACTTTCCAAAGGAGATGGAGGAAACACAATTGAAATTTTAATCAGCTTGGTGTGTCATATTATTAACATTTTGAGTGTATCTGTATTCACTGTTGCACCACATCAGGTTAAGGTTAAATAAACTACATTACAGCAAATAATGTTCTGTTTCATACCGTAAAACATAAAATGTTGAAGACAGAAATTGGTTTCATGGTTAAATTAAATTATGATACTGCACTCTTATTATAAATTCTGTTATTCAAATAGGTGTTCTTTGGGGGAAATACAATACTACCTCCATGTTATTAACATGGATATTTTCAAAATATTCACCGTTAGATTATTCCATGCTGAAAGGCTATAGAAAGCTGTGCAAAATCTTTTTTATAAATGTCTACTTTTATTATACTCTCACTTCTGATCAATGCTTTTGTGTTAGTGTTTGTAAAGTGACTGTTATTTTAATGCCTCTGTTCTAATGGGTCATTTAGACAGTGGGTACAGCTGCAAAACATCTTACTTGTTATTACGTTTGTTTAGATACTTCAGAGTGCTATTTTTATTTGTATTTATTTGTATTTTTCTGTATAAATATTCCCTTCCACCTCAATCATGTGACTTCTTTGAGGACAGCAGGTAGTTTTTGGCTTGTAGGAACTGATGTAGGTACCTCCTGGCGAACTAGGTGCAGGCCTTTCCTTGCCAAGTGAAATACCCCAAATGTGCCAAGGGGGCTACTGCAGACCTTGAAAACTGAATATGGTACTTGATTCCAGGCAGCCAACAGTTACGTTTGAAAAAAGTTTATTTTGTTTGGAGCTTTTTCAGATCAGATTTACCCAGGTCTCACTTAGCAGAGCCTGGGATGCAGTATTTGAAAACCGTTTCAGTCCTGGGAAGCAGGAGTGGGATGAGGCATGAAGGGAGGGTAGCGAAGGCCTGAGCGGGCTGCTTGGCTGAACTTCAGGTGACTTTCCGTGCTCTTCACGCTTCTGTCTTGGTTGCTGTGACTTTGCATTTGGAGAGGCGTCCCGTTTGGTTTGTCACCGTTTTGCCCTTGTGAACTATCGCAGAGCTCCTAAGCAGTGAAGCAGCAACATCTGTGTGGTTGATGTGAGGATTTATGCTAGGCAGGCCGTCTGGGCTGGGTGTAAATCTGAGGTGGTTTCCTTTCCTTTTCTTTCTTTCTTTCTTTCTTTCTTTCTTTCTTTCTTTTTTTTTTTTTTTCTCCTCCTTCCCCCTAACTGTGATAGTGTCAGTTTGATATATCACCTTTCATGTTGTGTTTGTACTTGAGGTCAGGAAACTTCTGAGTCCTGCACATCGTGAGCATTGTAAATACGAAGTAGCCTTTGGTACCTTAGTGTGGTGCCTTGCAGTGGATTTGTCAAAATAAAACAGAATCCCCTACTCTGTTTCCTCCGAGTTGATCCCGCTTGGGATGAAGCAGCTGGTGGTGCCGGGATCGCAGCTGAGGCTGCGGCTCCCCGCTCGTCCCCGGTGTTTCGTCGTGCTGCTGCCGACCTTACCGGCACACTGAGAACTTGGCCTTTCAGTGGCACTTCCAAACTTGCTAAAATTTCACGGCAGATTTTGAGCTTCCAAAAAGGATGCACCTGAAGGAGCTTCTGTATGAACCTCCTCTTATAAGAACATGTGCTTAGCTTAGTATATACATATCCATGATGCGTAGACATTGATGTTTCATGCATATCCTCTATTGTTGCGTCATATTGTATGCTATCTGTACGCACACTGCATGGCATATACTTCATGTATGATAGAGCTATATGTTCTTAAGGTGCTTCTCTGAGGTATCATATCGAATGATGTTGTGTTTGGTTTCTCTGCATGTTTGGAAAATGAGTGGATGAGCTGTATTTTCTCCTGGCTCTGGGATAATCATTTAACAGCAATTGACTTTCCACGTCTTGGATTTCAAAATGGCCTATGCCATGCCATATACCTAGGTGCCTGGAAATTTCATATTTCTAATAAGAAATACTCTTGGAAGATCACATTCTGATCAAAGCTTTTGCCTCTGTGCAGGGAAAGCTTGCTTTGACTGCCTTCTAATCCAGTCAGCTCGTCAGTTTTGTCACGGCTATGGTGACACAGGGAAGGTGGTTCAGGTGCTCTCGAACTGCTGCTGCGTGTCAGGAACAAGCTGGCCTCCATGGGCACTTTCAGGAGTTAGAATTACATTTTAGCTGTGTTCTGGAAGGGAGGGGGAAAAAAATGAATCAAAACCAAGGGACAAAAATATCTGCAAGGCCCAGAAGCTACAGAACGAGCCATGCATTGCTTGTTTTGGTAACGAGATCAGTAGCTGCTCATTACAGAGGAGCAGATTAAGAAAGTACCATTGGATTGGGATGGGGCTTCCAGATCGGTTCTGCTGACAGATAAGGTTTGGGTTCCAGTCAGATCTGCTCTGCTGTCCTCAGATTGAAAAAAGGTTTCTTCCCATCTCCTTTCACTGACTGGAGCACAATATATTTAACTGTACAGTAAAAGGTCCAGACGTCCTGGCCAACCACCAAAACATGCTCTGTACTTACTGTTGCCTCAGATTTCTCATAAATGGTCTGTGCTTATTCCAGTCACAAATAACATAGGCTTTGAGATAGACTCTATGTCATATAGTTATGAGTTCTTTTGTAAGCAGAGCCAATTCTCAGGAATGAGCATGAGTAATGGTTGATCCTAAAACTGAGAGATAGGACTGCGTTTTGATGCTGGGTTTAAAAAAAAAAAAAAAAAAAAAAAAAAGCCACATGTTGTAACTTATTTATTTACTTGAATCACTCTGTGCTTCTCCAAGCTCCTAAACATGATTGGAACATACAAAGTTATTGCAGATCTGCAAAATACTCTGTTATTACAGCAGTAATAAATGAAATAAGAATTTGAAGACAACCTTCTACATCCCCCAGTCTGTGACTTCCCTAGTGGCCCCAAAAATAGATATGCTTTGCAGTGTGCCTGAAAGGTTATCAGCAAACTGAGTCTGCAGAGTCAAGGAAATGGTCAGGTTTCAGTGTCCCACGTTTGTTTCATGGGAAATATTCCATCATTAGACCTCCCAAATTACTTTGGGGGCTTCAGTCATAGTTGTTGCCATCTTGCATATGAGGAGCAGGAGGATTTCCAATAGATGGGGTCTAAACTAGCAGGAGCATTAGGGGCCAGGTCAGATTTGGAAAGCATTAACTGGGAGACTTTGTGCGCCTGAAGTGGGGCTAAGGAAACAGGCAGCCACGTTCTGCCCTCGTGCAGGCGCCAGAGTTAAACCTCCCCTTCAAGGGGGACCAGACACCAGTAACCTCACTTTGCGGGCAGAAAGACAAAGCTCCGCTGAACCTGAAATTGCAACTTTCAGGACTGTTTGGTAGTATCCATCTGTAGTGTCAGACCCTGCTTTTGCCTTCAAGAAGTGGACCCCCCCAGCATTTCCTGATCGTGCTTTAGCATCCCTGGAGTGAATTTTGGGAAGCTTTTTGTCTGCTTGGGTTTATTGTTTATTGTTGTTGTTGTTTTCCCCTAAGTGTGTTAGCAGGGACCTTGCAGCCATGAGGTGGCTCACCTGAATATACTGACCTTGTGAAATGTGCTCCTTGTAAGCTTGGCTTGAGATAGAAATATATGTGAATAAACAATGCGTTTGATTCAATTCTCCCTCTCGTGGTCAGAGGAGGTCCTTCTCACCACCTTCAAGTACAGACATATTAGATGTTTCTGTGTTTTTGGTATAACCTGTGCCTTTCAGATGATTACTGTGTTTGTCGTACGGCCAGGGTTTAGTGGGGAAGTTGCTGACAGTTCTTGAAATACCTGTATTGACTTTTTAACCACACTGTGAGTGGGCACATTCAAGATCTGAACTGAACTATGGCAGTCTATGGAATTGTATTAACACTGCTTATAAATACCTCCCTTAAGTGTCTCTAATTTGTCTGTTTGGATACTGAAAATACTTCTGAAATGCAGCTGATATATAATGGGCATTTCTCATATTTATCACCCTTGTAGCATTTCTATTGACTCCAGCAGGTGATACAATGTGAGCTGTGCTGCAGTTAAAGGATGCTGCAATGCTGTTGTCTTTGATAGGAGCATGTCCCTTAATAAGGAGAGCAGGATTTGCCACTATCTATTATAAATCCCACTGTTAAGAAAAGTCTTGAGGATTTTCTTCAATGATATTTAAGTCTCCTCAGAAGCAAAACAACAACAAAAAAACCCCACTAAACTTAAAAAAAAAAAAAAAAAAAAAGGCAAATGTGTGGGGTTAGACATTACAAAATCAATTTTTAATTATTGTTTGATTGATTTCAGATATAAAAAGGAAAAAATAAAAAAAGGAAGAAACTTTCAAGGATATTTTTTAATAGGGTTTAACACGCACTTTCAGTCAAACCAGACATTGGAAGTATAGCAAAATCCTCCTATGGACAACAGAACGCTCTATACCAATAGGCTTTTCGCTTAGGCTCCTCACTGAGGAGCAGAAGTTTTGCTTCATTAATTTTTCTGTTTTATTTTCCAAATATTTCCTGTTGCGTGGATCTTTCTCACTTTAAGTGCAGCTAGCACATTTTTATCCACTAGTGTGAGAAAATAATTGCCACACACTCTTAAATTCTGAAGCAATAAATTTAATTACTTATGTATTTCTAAGTAGTTAGTTTCCTCTAAGAATTGGCTAAAGATTTTTCCTCCCTCAGATCTTGACTCAAAGATTGTCCTTTAGCTAGCAAGTATTGATTTGCTTTTGTTTAGCCCCTGCGGAGAGCACCTTATCTCTAAGACTGGGTTTTGTTACGATGAAAGTTGACAGAATTCAGATTTAGTCAGGTGAAGTCTGTCATGGTCAGTAAAAATGTTAAAGGATCACAGTAATAAAATACGATAATTTTTTTATTTTTTTTTTTTTAAACACAGCTTTTAAGGATGCTGAGATTTGGGGGAGTTTGAGTTTAGTGAAGTAATTCATGCTAATTGTCTCATCTGCTTAGCATGTCATTTGTCTTCTATGAATATCAATACCTACATGCCTTTAATCCAGAAAAATTAATAGTCCAAACAATAACGAAGGATGGAAAATGAATTGGAAAAAAAAAAAA
>VZSV01000011.1:2374694-2407418 GCA_013398735.1 Nothocercus julius | reverse complement strand
ATAAGGTACCCTTAAAATAATTGCAGGATTCCTCTAAATGAAGTTTGGGTCAAGCACAATGTCAAAAATAAAGCAGTTTCAATTTGCTGCAACCTGACAGGTCCAAGAAGTGACTGAGGAATATCCAGTAACCAGCAAAGACACCTCTGCCTGACATTTATTTTTGCATGTAAACACTAGAGCGCTGTATATTGGCGTATGAATGTATTAGTTGGTGGTGATCCAAACCCTGGTATGAATTTAGATGGTATTCCTTTCTGTTTATAAATACATAGTCTCGATAACAAGGGAACATTTACTGCAATCTTGCTCTGCAGTTGTCAGAGCACAATGAATCATTTTGAAACATAAACCTCCTCAGATCTCAGAAATATCAAGAAAAGCATAAAACATAAGGGAAAAGGATTATAAAATACAAATAAAAAAGGTTCTTAACATATTTAGAGGCCTATGGGCTGTAAACACTGTAGATTATCATTAATGAAACTCAGTGCCAAGTACACAAGGCAGCGTTCGGCAGCAGCTGCTAAGCAAGCGTTGTTCAAAGCTGGATAATCCCTTGAACATTCTCTGTTGCGGCTCTGTACCTCTCCCTATTAGTAATCAGATAATTGCTTTGTATTTTCTGTTGCACTTTATTATTTTTAGTTTAGTTTCACTCCTCTTTACTGTCAAAAGACTTTATCTTGCTGTAATCACTTAAGCAAAAATCCTGCACAGGTCAACAGGCAGGGCTGCAATCTCCTTTATAGACATGAGTAAATCTGGTGTAATGCTATTTAGCCCTATGGGGTTACTCTGGCTTTACACTGGTAGAGCAAATAAGAATCCTTCCTTAAAAGCAAGGTGCTTGAGTTAGGGCTGTAATTTACAGGTAGGCTTTTCTTATAAAGTCTTCTTCCAAAATAATTTGGGAATTAATTAAAAAAAAGAAAAAAAAACTTTGTGCAGTTGTGTTTTACTTTGAAAGTAAGTTTGCTGTTAAATACTGGGGGAGGAGGAGAAGGTGGCAGGGGACTTGCCACGGACTTCATTTGTCCAACAGTTCAGGCCCTGTGGGGGCCCTGGACATGTAAGGTGCAAATCTCCTGCAGAAATTTGGGAATTATGGCTGCTATTATTTTCCCTGCATCAAAATGTCCTTAAGCTGTAACAACACAGAAATAGGGAGCCACATCCCTGGTAATTGCGAGTTCCCTGGAGCTCCGCTGGCTATTATGGCTGAAGCGAGAGATGAGCTTATCTTGCACTTCTGGAATTTCTCATAACCCTACAACAAAGCGCTATTGATTTTCCTCCGCCGAGGAGGGGGGAGTGGAGAAGGTCATATGTAAATGTGCCAAGTTTGATAAGCAGCTGGCCCAGCTGTTCGCGGGCCTGGAATGCAGCCGCGGCGCGCGGGCCCGCTCGGCCCGTTAGCGCGGGCGGCACTTACGGCCACGCTCCCTTCGCTCTAAAGCCACCACGTCTCTTTGATGGGCGCTGGCTCTGCAAGCTGTTGGCACCAGCTTCCTTACTCCAAGATCTGGTTCCAATCCCCAAAATCAAAGCAGATGGAGCCATAATTCAGCGAGCAGAAAATATGATTCATCCTCAAACGTGAAGGGTTTCAGGGACTGTTTCTGTCTCGCTGCTTAAACTCACGTGGCATAAGCGGAGATTTGAGAGATGGTGAGTTGTGCTCCCTGCTCCTCCCTGCCACGGTAGGGCATAACGGGTATTTTCTGGATAACATATTTCTGTAGGCATATAGGAAGAATAATATTTTTTCTTCTTCTCCTTAATTGCAACGTGTTTTCAAGGAAATCTAGCTATTTCTGTTCAGTGCAGAAGCAATATTATTAACACCAGTCAGCAGGAATAATTAGCAAAAGGATGGTCTACAATCCCCAGAAAGAGAAACGCATTTTTTACTCATTTTCCAAAAAAATAAATTACCAATGAACCAAGAACTGTCTTTAGGCAAGGTTTCAGGAGGCAGATTACATAGCAAAACTATTTCCCTGTTTTCGTGAGAGGCAGTATTCATTGAAGAGAGAAATTCAGGAGTATTTCTAAGGAAAAAAGTCTTGCAGCAAAACTAAAAATTGGGCAGCACTGTGAATAAAGCAGCTAACTCAATGATCCTCCAAGCAAAGTAATACCAATTAAAAAGGCATCTGTAACCAACAGAAAGTACAAACCTACCGATCTTGGTTGCTGAAAGGAAGATACGTATGAAACAATATTATCATTCTTAAAGTGCAACTAAAAGGCTTGGAAAAAGGGTTCTTCAAGCACTTTGTTGTAAGAAGCCCCTCTCCATGGAGAGGCTCTGCCATAGAATCTCTTCAAGGTCGCTGTTCATTTCCAGGATTTTCTTGGCAAAGCAGCTATGCAAAAATCTGAGTTAAGCAAATTTACTGATATTAGGAGGTTAATACTGGGCATTTCCAACAGAGCACTTTGACCTTTATAGTAATAAGAAGGTTGCAAAAGTGACAGTTATTGGGTTTGTATCCTTTTTGAATACAGATACTCAGCTTGTTGTGGTGTTTGGGGATCCTGGAATGATGCTCAGCTTTAACTGATTTCTCTCTCTTTTTTTTTTTTTTTTTTTTTGGGGGGGGGGGGGGGGGGGGACGCTCTGTCCTTAATGATCTTTCCAGCTGCATAAAATCCTTGCATGCTCTTGGCAGTTGTGCGTTGCTTTGGATTTGCATTTCTTTATCATGCAGAATGCGTAGGAATCTGCCAAACTGGTCTCGAAGGTGCTGCTGCCAGGCAAGGCCAAAGAGTCAGTGCTTATCTCGGCACTGCCAGAGGCTG
Organism: Nothocercus julius; assembly: GCA_013398735.1. Classification (NCBI taxonomy): domain Eukaryota; kingdom Metazoa; phylum Chordata; class Aves; order Tinamiformes; family Tinamidae; genus Nothocercus; species Nothocercus julius. The sequence goes on along the minus strand of VZSV01000011.1, from coordinate 2,404,610 downwards.
AAAGTGTCTGTGGTGTGCAGGGTCGGGCAGTGAGAGGCAGGTATCTCCTGGAAGCAGGACAGCTTGTCCTAGTGCCACTGGACATTCGATTCTGTTTTAATGATAGAGATAATACGGGCCATCCGACAGAGGTTGTCCTGTAATCTGGTGCTCCCAATTTACAGGAGTGTATTAGACATAAGGATCTCTAAAGTTCACATAGGTGGCCAATTTTGAGGATCGTTAATCTTTGGATATTGGCCATGAAAAATTAAATAAACCACCTTGCTTCTGTATTCACTTTTTTAATTATTGGCATTTTGTCATTCATGCAAGCACAAAGGGAAGAAGAGGTGTGGAAAATAGGTAAGGGAGAAGCGGGAAAAGAGTCAAATCCCACAACTAATCCTGTATAAACGGACTGTAAGTTTTCAGAGAAGCCACAAGGAAATCAGAAGAATAAGATCGAGCAGTGTTTTCCACTGCCCCCTTTCACCCCCCGCCCCCCTTACCTGCCCAAAGTCTGGGATACAAACGTCATTTCTGAGCTGTCTAAAACACAGCTGACCTGGTTGCCAGGCCAAGTGCGATTCGGAGACTTTTCTTGTATTTTAAAAGAAAACAAACCCCAACTGTTGGCAGTTCCCCTCTGGTGGGATTCAGAAGTGCCTTTATCATCTGGCCTCAGGTGATGGAAGACTCACAGCTCCTCCTAGGACCCGCTTGGCTTTTTCTTGCAGGTTTGGTGGAGGTGGAAGGGTTGGAAACCCTTGTCCTGTTTGGAGCAAAAGGTTGTCGTTGGCCAAGTGTGGGCACTCTGAGCAGGGGCTCCTCTTTGAAGGATCATTGAAATAAGGTCATCAAAATGATGTGGCTGCTCTTTTGAAGCAAAAATGTTTCCTGCAACAGCAAATAGCAGCCATTGAATTGGATGAAGGTACATGCGTTGGAAGTAAAAGCAAAAAAGATCAACAATTAAAATTAAAATATTATTGCAAGAGAGTGCCATTGCTTAAAAAAAATCTATTGTAAAAAATAAATCCACAATAAAAGGGGAAAAAGTAGTGCATACTAATCCCCCCCCCCTTTTTTTTCTGGCTTTAATTTAATAAAGCAGAGTCATAAACCTTGCTAAACAGTCAAAAAATTAAATGTTGCAGTATAATTTATGGTGGTTACAGGATACATAAGAGTGCACTTTAATTAGCAAATTGCATGTTTATTTTATTTGCTTAGCATATAATTTAGATTGGATAAATGCGCTTTGACTGGCTATGGCACCTTGGTATCCTCATTCAGTATAATTTTTAATCACATTGTTTTGGAATTTTATTGCAACATTATACAGTTGCTATAACGGTGCACAATTAAGTATGCTCAGTTCACACCTTGCTCTTGAGGAAATTACGTTTTATCTGTATTTGGATGGAGCACTTTGTATGGCAAGTGAGAACTTGGGAGTAATAAAGAAGGCACAGTGTGGGCACTAGAGCTGCAATCTGAATAGTAAATAATAATAGTAATGCTGGCGCCCTCTTAGTGAAATACATTGGAGAGGAGAAGGAAAATAAAATCAAGGGCAGCTATGGTGGGAAGAGGGGGAGTGCACCAGGAGGGGGGTGCACAGTGACCTGCTGCCTGCCCACAGTTAAAAAAAAAAAAAAAAAAAAAAAAAAAAAAAAAAAAAAAAAACACTTAAAATGTTTCTGGTTTTTTTGGGTTGTGTCCTGCCGTGTGTCTGATCATGCTCAGAGTGCCAGCCTGGATCAGTTTGGAGCATCTAGACTTCAGTAGGTTTCTCTGGGAACTCTGTTTTCCGTTTGGCTTTTCGCTGTGTTAATGACAGGACTAAGAAAAAGGCTGTATTCGTGCTTTAGGGAAGCTCACGTTCACCTTACCTGCCACATTTAAACCCCTGCTTGGTAACATCTACATTTAGATGTTACTAGAGAATGTAACAGGGAGGAAACCTGCAGGTTCTGGAGAGAAAGAAAGAAAAAGATATATATATATATATATTTTTAACAGGCAAAGAAATCCCTAAACCTATAGAAATTAATAGGGATTACTGTTTTTACAGATAAGATATGGAAGGAACACAGAGCATTTAACTGAGATTTAAAATAAATCTCAGCAGTGGAATTTATGTAGTAGTTTGACTCAGAAAATTCTACAGAGAAGCTATCATTTTCTATTACATTCCAAAGGCCTTTTCCGTGCGGGAGGTCTGAGTGTGACGGACCGGCTGCTCGGAGGTCCCAGGCGGCTCTGTGTCGGCAAGATTGATGCCGGGCCAGATTGTGCTTCCAGTCACACAGGTATAAATCCGGGGGAACTCTGTTGCCCGGCTCCCCCTGAGGGTGGGATCGCTCCTGCCTGCTCTAACCCTGCTTTTGGGCCACTAAACCCAAAACGCGACTGGGACCGGGGACTGGGACCAGGCCCGGGACCCGTGCGCGGTGCCGCCGGTGTCCGAGCCTGTGCTCCTCGTGTGGCTGCGGTGCCTTTGGAGGAGGCTGGCTGTGAAGCGCCGCTTCCTTCCCGGCTCATGGTTATTAAAGCACCCAGAGATCAACAGATACGGCAAACAGATGCTTAGTCACAGCTGATGTGCGAAATTTCATTTAATGCAAGTTTTACAATTTGAAACTACATCCTTTAGAAAAACACAGGCGATTAATCCCTACTGCACGCTAGCTAGTTGACTTTGTTTAAAATAGGATTATATCAGGATGATAAACAGAAGCTGCGATTAAAGCATCTTTTTGAAGATTGCTGAAATATAGAAGGAGAAAAAGCAGAGGAGAGAGGGGTTTTGTTTTGTTTTTCTAATGTACTGGAGTGTTTAAATAATATTTATGGGCACTATCATGTAGATGCCATAGTGCTGTAAGAAAATATCTGTGGTATTTAGAGCCAGTCTTGCAGTCCTTTTAAATATCTGTACTGCTCTGTAAAGGCAGACAGTGCTTCCTAGCATCCCTTATGGAGCACAGGGAGAAAGGCATGGACCTCTTGAATAATTAATATGGTTTTCAGAGCAGTAGTCATGGAAACCCAGGCAGTGTCACATATATGGATTTTAGGAATTAGGCACGTTCTAAATTGCACATTTAACCCCCCTCCCCCCCCCCCCCAAAAAAAAAAAAAAAAAAAAAAAAACACCACCCTTGCTGAAGTCCTAAAGATCAGAAACATTTTCTGATCAGAGTGAGGCTCTTGTTTACACTGAGGAGCACACACATCTTATAGGTCTGTATTTAAATAATATTAGGATTTCTGAAAATGTAAATGGTAGCTATGTGCAGGGCCATTAAAGGTGCTGAGTGCCCCAAGTCATTTTTTAAATGTCTTATTTCTTCTTTCCCCCTCATGTCCCCCCTCTTGTGGTTGCAGACCCCTGAAGATATTAGGATGTGGGTTTTAAACTGCATAGCCAATTGCTATTCACCTAAAGGACCGCAGCTTTACCACGAAGTTGCTGGGCCCTATTAGTTCAGATGTGTGGCTTTTTTATCTGTCTCCAAAAATGTCTCTTCAGGATCAATATCGTCATTACCTTGGGTGTGTATGTGGAAGAAGTCAACCAGGCAGCAGTGAAAAGCTATCATCCAGTCTTCAGTAATATTGTACGTGTAAAGAATAAAAATACATGGAAGTTATTTATAGACCATAAACGCTCTGGTTTCATAAACCATTTTATGCTATTATTTGTCCAAGTCTACAGAGTCTCTCCTGAGTTCACAGCGCACTCTAAAGCCTCTGTTCTTTATTTCTGGCTGTTTGAATGGAGAAATTAATTAGAAATACACTTAGCAATTTATGGACATGAAAAGGCCACTTGGCCCAGTGCGCCTGCTTTCTCTTACCTTTTTTTCATCCTCATTTTGTTTTGTCACTCTGTCTTTCAATCTACTCTCTACTAATAAAAATATCAATCTGTTTCATAAACTCATTGAGATTTTGTGGCAATAATATTACTTGGCAGCATAATATGGCTTATTCATTACTCTGAGCAAAATGATTTCCTTAGGTTTTGTGATCCAGCTTCTTCAATTGGATGTACGCTCACAGCCTGCATTGAAGTCAGTGTGAATTTCATAGCTGTCACTGATAGCAGATATTAGCTCATTATTTCCAAATGTGAAATGATGTCCCCACTTTTGTTTTGCTTTTGGGTTTTGCCTTTTTTTTTTTTTCCCTTAACTGCTGGTGAAGAGTTTCTCCCCCTGCCACCTGTGCTGTATTTAAAGTGTTCCTAATGGGAAATGCAAGAGTTCTGTGCAGTTGTTTCCAAGTTATCTCTTTCCTAGCAAGAATAAATTCAGTCACGTTGGCCTGTCTTGATAACAAATCTTCTTAAAAACCTTGAGCCACCTTGGGCACTCAAAGTGGCACCACCTCTACAGTAAAACCAACTTCCCTGTGTAGGACTTAAAACTGGCATTCTGGTTGTGAGGTGGTTATTACAGAAATCATCTCACTCCCGTGATTTGTATTCCAGCCCTTTGTTGAAGCGTCTCTGTGTCCTTGTTGCTTTTCCTTTTACTGCAGCGACGCGCAGGATGAATGGTTTAGATTTGTCTACACCGAGACAAACCCCCTTGCCCGTTGCTCGGAGCGCTGCTTGGCTCTGCCCGTTGATGTGCGTTCCCTCCCAGCTAGGCTGACCATCTGCAGACCTTTGAGAAGGGAACAGTCATAAACTCAGTTGGCCAACTCAGAGTTGTGTGAACATCTGGCTGCCCGTTGGAAATGGCTTGTAACTGTGTGAGGATTGTCGAGACTTTCCGTGCCAGGGTTCCCCAGCAGCTGTAAGGTTTTCTGGGAGGTCTCTGCCGGGAGCCCGCTGAAGCACCCAGCGTCTTTCAGGCTTTTGGAAGGTTTAGGCAAGTTAAAGGAGGGCACGACTATTGGCTGGGACTGCAGTCGTGTGTGAGACAATTTACTGATGAGTCAAAGTGACATCCCCACAGCAGCAATTAAGGTCATGTAGGGACTGTAGCCAACCCAAGGGTTTGCCTTCTGAGCATGTCTGGCTCTTCTCGTTTTCTCCCGCCTTTCAGGTAGGACTACAGTAAGTTAGTGCCAAATACCTTCCTTCCTCCCACGGTGAGCAGTGCTGTCCTGTCCTCGTTCCCACACAGGGTTGTTACGCTTCCCTAATAATGAATAACTAAGAACTCTTGCTCTATTCCATATGCTGTAATTTTACTTTAATTCATTTTCTAACAGAAGACCAGCTTAGAACCCAACTCTTGCATTCCCCTCCCTCGTAGTTTTCATTAGCCCATACTGGCATTAGTTCTAGCTATCGTTGTGCAGGAGAGCTTTTTATCATTATTGCTGTATCACAGGAGCACTTTATCACTGCAGTGATTATCAGTTTACCACAGTTCCTTATTATGAAATGATAATTCTAAATTGCATGTTGGCAAGGTTGGTTACGTAGCTACTGGGCTTTGTGCATGGTACAAGGTAATCAGGCCAGACTCTGTCCTGTGCTGCACCCGGGGATGTAGGAGACATGTAAAATAGCGAAGTCTGTTCGCATCAGTCTTCTGCTCCGTCTTTGTGTGCCAGCAGTGCACTACCCTTCTGCTTTTTACTACTTTAGTAAAGTAAACCCTTCTGGAGACATCTTAATGACACCTTTTGCAAAAATCCAGTTGTGTCCTGGTTTTATTGCAGGAAGTTATTTAGCAGTTGTTTAGCTTTCTTCTCACAGGACTGTGTATATATTTTTATCTACAGACACGTGCATATACACACACACACTTAATTTTATAGTCTCAAGCAATTGATGCTGCTGTCATAACTGCGAGTAACCTGCAGGCCCATCGCTGTTGTGACCTTTCAGGCTGCTGAATGTAACTCAGATTCTCACCCTCTGGGGGTTTCTGTAGCAAACTCGAATTGCTCCCAGGCTGTGTTTGTGCAGTGCCCATCCAGCCGGGTGGCAGCGCGAGGAGCGAGTGCTCCGACTGCAGGGTGCGCGAGGGCTGCGCGTGGCTCCCTTAGCCCCCCCGCGACTGCCGCGTTCTCCCCGACTCCTGCCCGCCACTGGTGGAAATGCCTGTTCTGCTCCTTAAGCCATTGAATCTCTCTGAAAAATGTAATTGGCTTTGTGGGTTTGGGCTTTTTAGACGGGCATGATACAATAATACCGGTCCAGCGAATCGGTGGGAGACAATTTGCAGGTCACATTTGGCCAAAAGATGCGTCTGTCTTTGCAGGAGTGTTGTGAGGTCCAGGCAGGTTTTGGTGCTTGGAAATTGCAACTAGGGCACAACATGAGGTCCCTGTGAAGAAAGTAGTGCAATGGAGGGGGGGGGGGAGTCAAGTGCAGAGCAGCCTCGGGGTAGCGCTGGAAAGTCTCGTAGGGGGCTATTAGAACCATCATCTTCTGGCATGATTCGGCAGAAGGACCTGGGCCAGCCTAGTGCATCTCTGTAGAAAAGCAAAGTGACCACGATCACAAGCTTCATTCATTGGTAAAGAAAAGCCATGATTAGACTGAGGGAATAAGAAGATCAATAAATATGATTTCCACAGAAATTGGTAGGTAGATGAATGAATAGCGCTGGTTTTACTTCAACCACGGGTGCTTGCTGTGAGCCTCTAACAGCAGCAGCTTTCTCATATCTTTGCTTTGTTAGACCTTTCAACTTCATAATTTGTCACTTTTCACCAAAGATCAAACAAGGGGGAAAATATTTGTGTAAGGCAGCCTGGGCTTGACCTCGGGGGCCCCGGCTGTCGGAGCGCTCGCGCGGGCGGGTGGCCTCGCACCGCTGGCTTTCTCCTGAATCCCTCTTCCCACCTGGAAGCGGGAAAAGTGTGTGCCCTGGAAAAGCTCTGCTGCGAGACTGATAGCCCTTCCCTCCTTGAATGCAATTCTGGGCTTGAAGTGGCTACGGGAATATCAAAACTTAACGCGCTTCTCTCTGGCTTAAGAGAAGAAGAAAAATGTTTGTTTGGATATCTTGATGTTCATAGTGTGTTTTCATCATCTGTCCTGGGTTATTTAAAAGGAACTGATATGAAGGTAGATTAAAGAGGCTCAGAGCAGAGCTGATCTGTCTTTTAATATGTTGTCAGTAGAAAAGGCTGCCTGAACACGGCGACGGGCTTTAGATCGCGGTTCCCTCGGCTCGCGGTGGAGATTGGGTGAAGCGCCGTACCTCGCGGAGCGGGGGAAACCCAGACCGTGGATCCTTGCCACAGATCTACGGGCACGTGGCTGAAATGGGTTGGTATTAGCGGCAGGGAAGTCGGAAAACGCTCTCTTCGTGCCTACCCCAGCTTGGTTCAATGACAAGATGATTGTCTTGACAGACTCTGAGAACTTTCCTCTTTAAACACACACAAAACAGAGGTGGGAGAGATTAAAAGGGAAGGAGAAGGAAAGGCAGAGAGGAAAAGCTTCAACTCTGCTGATGTGGCTTCTTTAATTTGCTGTCAGTGATGCCACCGATGTTAATTCTGGCAGGGTTAATTATGAGAAATTAAAAAACTGCTCAGAACAGACTGTACCCTTCGTACTCCAATAAAGAGACAGCTCTGGCGTGAGAAAATTTCTTCATTAATATACATCCCCAAAGGGCTACTGCATACAGCGCTCTGAATATGAATCATAAACTCCCGGGGACCCTGCAGGAAGCAGGGGAGATAGGATTCAGAGGAGATTGACTGTGTTACTTTTACTGCTTCGGGAGAATGACGCTCAGGCTGGCAGGAAATCACCATGCAGGTGACATTTGGAAAGGAGCATTTATTAATTTGCATGTTGGCATGTTGGAAGCTTTGAAATATGGTTTTAAATACGTTATGTACAGACGTTGCTGTATCCGTGTTCTATGTGTCAGTCTTTAATACATGTAGCTGTTAACATGGAGCTTAGCATAAGCATTGTAATTGTTTACCATTTAGTATTTTGCAAAAATGGCTTTAGGGCATGCATTTATTTCTCAGGAAAATTTCACTGGCTTCTCTCAAACTAGGCACTATATATCCTTAACCTAATACATTATACTTAATGGAAATCCGGTTAGACCAGATACATTGCAGAAAGTAAACTGAGAAGAATACTGCTTACAAATTGAGCAGCTCTAACATATAAGCTGAAAAAAATGTGTCCCGGTACAATAATCTATAATTTATATTAGTGTAACTTGGCAAAGCTGCATTACCAAGTGAATGTAAGTGCAAGTGGAGCCAGATAAAACAGTGAAATACCTCAGTGATATTAACTTTCAGCAGAAATAAAGCCCTATTGTTAAGAAATTCTGCATTTAGGCCATTTGCAGTGCAGCTCTCCAATGCTGACAGGGTGTTCCAAAGGGCTGGCGTGGTTTTGAAGTCTCTTCTCAGGAAAGGTATTAGAGTCTGCAAGTCATTACTGCAAAGAAAGTAGTTCAGCAAAGTTACCTTACAGCACGCAGGTCTGTAAGGTGGCCAGAGAATAATTTTCACATGAAAACGTGCAGTGTTTTTTTTTTTTTTTTTTTTTTTTTTTTCTCTCCCCTCTAATATACAGTGTAGTGCTTTCCATTCTAGGATCTCAACAGGCTTCACAAACATTAATTAATTAACCTCAGTAACAGCTATGGTCCATGAGTGAGACTTGTAACAAGTGGTCTTTCAGAGGATTGATAAAAATCAATTGAGATGGACCTCTAATAAAAATGGAACCAATTATTTATAGCAGTTGAGAGTACTTGGGGACAACCTCTTGAGGGAAGATGTTAGTCAAGGAGATTGCTTTCTCCTGCACATTACACTGCTTTTGTTGGGGTTTGCTGGGTAACATCGTGCTGGTGCTGTCTGGAACACAATGTTGGGGCTGTGTGAAACTTTCGTACGTCCGCAATTACTTGGTAGCTTGTGAGGATCTCTGACCTGACAGCTCTTTCAATACCAAATTAGCCAAACTTGTTGATATTCTTTTATTACTCTGTGTGCTTCGTAAACTGGAAGTAGAGGAGCTGGTGGGCTAAGTGATAAGGCCAGGAGCACCCGGCTAAACACAATGGGATGTAGTGCCACTGTGACCGAGGAACCAGGTCCGAAATCCTTACTGCCCTTTTCTTGTTCTGACGTTAGAATCCCACTTTCTGCCTGTGTAGTTAAAGATCTGCTATCAAAACTCAGGAAAAGATTAGGTGTGTGTTACAGAAATGGCATTTCCTTTGCCACTGAAAAATTACTTTAACATTTCCAGGAATAAAAGGCCTCCTTTGTTTTCCCTGATTCTAATCCCTGTCTCCAATTTTGCCTTAGAAGTGTGTGTCCCTCCCAGACCCTGAATCCCTGCTGTCACCAGCTGCGCATTTGTTGGCAGAAACCCACTTATCAATGTTAAGGATGAACTTTGAGGCTCATTGAATCATTCGTTGTAATCCTCACGTAACAAACATAACATTTCAGCAAGATTTCTAATTACCTTTTGACTATTTTTTTTCCTAATGCCCTGTTGCTATTGGAATGGCTCTCATGGCATACACAGAAATAACATTAGACTGTAAATCTATCGACTGAAGCGGTGGTAGGAAGAAAAAAAGTAGAAGGGGAGAAGGTCATTTTTATAATTAGTGCAATTTATCAGTCTGCTAGGAAGCTGAACTGGAAGAAGTTGTTAGAAATGGAAATTTGACAGAAAGAGAGAGTTCATTGGTGAGTCTCTACTCTCCTGTTACCCTCTCTGCAGAGCAGCTCTCCTGGCAGTTCCTGGCTCTGCCCTGCTCTCTCTGACTTTGCAACCCAATACAAGGGCTGTATTAGCTGCTCAGAGCATCCTGCAGGATGATACTCTTAAAATATTCACCGAGTTTAGGTGGGCATTGTTCTCAGATGACTTTGGGATATTGTTTCCAAAACTCCCGAGGTGAGTAAAGCCAGAGGCCAGCGTAGGACCGGGTTGCGCCATTGTGGCTCCACCACATCCCATTCATGTTTCCAGAGATAAATGAGGATTTGTCATTTGTGCCCAAACCTCGCTGCTCAGTGATCAGAGGACCCCCAGTGGTTCCTGGCATGAAGGGGAACAGTCTACACAATCTGTGAGATGCTCGGTGCGGATGGTCAAGGTCTGGTCACATGAGATAAGCCTCGCATGCTGGCATTGATACGCGCAGCATCAGTGAGGAATCAATATGCAGACTACTGGGAATGGCTGCCACAAAACCCTTTCAAAATCTTTTGATTTCAAACAGTCTTTCCCAGACATCAGCATATTATTTAGGCGAAGATCACGACAACTGTTCTGTTTTCAACTGGGTATTTCATCTAAAATGCAGCTCACTCGCAACTTGTTACTGTCTAAAGAGAATGCTAACACTGCCACATTTCCTCATTAGCTTTGCATAAGACAGACTCCTGTGTCACAGCTGATGGAGCCTTTATGAGCCTTTTAGCCAAATGACTGATGTTTCCCTCGTTATGTCAGATCTGAGGGCACTGCTGGCATCTTTCTTTATTCGCTGTCTAACACCATCAATCGAGCAGCTGCCATGCACCCATGATCAGGCTGATTATTAAAATGTGCTCAGGAGGCTGCCGACACCAATTTTCTTTCATCTGAAGAGGCCAATATACACTGGCTGAAGCCGACAGTTATGTACATAGAATATTTAGTGCTGCAACCAGCAGGTAGGACTGAGGCTGAGTCCTCACAATCTGGATCCAGTCCACTGGGATTATCATTAAGATGTTATAGAAGCATTGGTGATTTTTTTTTTTTTTTTTATATATATGAAAAAAGCAGGGCACCTGCTTCCTGTTTGTTGGGGAGCAGTTTCTCTGAAATGTGGTTCTTCCTTTTCATTCCTGCTGATAAGAGGTCATAGCTATAGGGAGAGCTCATTAAACTTGAGCCCCTCTAAGAGTAGAATCTTGGACGGTTGGTCACTCCTAAGCTTTATAATCCCGGTTTTCCTCGACTATCCCTTCATTCACGGCTATGAGTCTCTTTCAGAGAAGCCCTTAATTTCTCCCTGGGCTAATGTTAAAACTAACCAAGCAAACAAACACAAAGCCTCTGCAAGCAGCATGGCTGAGATCTGTGGGTGACCCAGCAAGTCTGGGGCTCATGAGGATCTCAGGCTCACCTGGAGGCTCCTGAGCAGCAAACGCAGTCACTTTGCTCCATACCCAGGTGTGTGGTCAGGAACTCTTCCTGTTCACCTGCTTTGGGGTATCTAATCTTGAGTAAGTTCTTGAGCTCCAAATAGTAAGTTGAAATCATTATTTCTAATGCACTTATCCTTTTAATATTTAAGGATGGAGCTGTGAATGTTTGACTGTTTTATTAGCTAGGGGTCATATATTTTTAAAGGAGTATTTTAAGTTTAATGGTTATCAGACACCGCTTTCTCTTGCGTACACCAAAGTGATGGTCTGTAAATATCACAAATATCCAAACAAGGTTCATAGGGAGATGTATATGTGGATTCATATGCATATTATGAGCAGACATTACATAATACCCACTTTTTTTTTCTGTAACTCATTTTCACCTTTTCTCTGCATTTGTTTCTTAAAAAGAAAATACAAAGCTGCATTCAAGTACTGTCTGTTTCTTGGGGTTGGGGACCCTCACAGACTCTGTGACATTCAAAACCACTGTTAAACTTTTAGTGCTGCTAATTAGCTACACAGTACTGCAGAGCAGTTCCTGCTTGTGTTGTCTGTCTCAAGCTCACACCCAAGAGCTTATTTCTCTTGGAGAACACCCTTCCTTACAGGGAGAGACGAGAAACACTTGAAAAGACCAGAGGAGAGACAGAGGATTATCCAGATGCTGAGAGTGAAGTCCCAGTTTCTTTGGAGCGTGTTTTGTTCCCGATGGACTGGCAGGGTTTTCTGTGAGAGCCAGTATAGGGACTTATCAGAAAGAAGACAATCACAAAAAGAAGAATATTTGATTATGTTCTTAAGTCTCTGTATGCCTGTGTTTCTCCGTCACCTTCGTGATAGTAATTTTGTGGCACTGAGTACCAGTGTGTTGACTGCAAGTCCAGAGAATACAGCCTGGGGTAGTTTGGAGTAGTTTAGTTTTAGTGCTCGCTCCTATTCTGTGAGCACTACAGAATCAACACAAATTCTAATAGTATATTATTCTGTGATACTAAGTGAATACATTTTTTCATGGCCCACCTGCTAGTGTAACTAATTAACAGCCATTCTCATTAATTACATTGATCAGGACCATAAAATAATTTCAAATTGCTGAACATGATCAACAGGAGTAAAATGGTTTTACTTTAATCCCTTAATGATTTTTTTTACGATTAATCAAACTAAATATATGTAGTTATTTGATCCAATCTTTCGTCCTCGAACTGCAACTCAGGGCAATTATGATAGTTGATGTATATATAAATTTGATGCAAATACAACTGCATTTCATCCAGTAGCTAATTAAGCAATAAGGCACAAAAGGATGGAGGGGGGGGATTATTGTAAGCACATCTCCCTCCAAGGAGCCTAAAAAACCCCCACATGTATACATGAGGACCTTTGTTCCTCCAGAAATTTGGTTATCTTAGGATAACTACACACCCTGTAATTGCCTTCTTGCTGGCAGGAAATTTCTTTAAGACTTTATACAAAACTGAAGCGGGGGGAGGAAAATCATGTCACACTGATCAGAGAAATGGTGGGCACTGTGGTCTTGGTGCTAGCTGTGAGGTTCACCAAGTCAGAGACTGCTTACAACTCGCAGAACTCGTTTACCAGCTCCTCTCAATAGCACAAGGGTTTAAGGTCAATTCTTTGTATGTTGTATAGATCTCTGGCTTTGTCAGTATGTAGATCTTTTTTTGATGGGAAAATGAGCAAGGGCTTCATTCACCTCAGCCTCAGTTAGCTAATAAACCATGATCTTGGGCTCCTGAACTGGGTATGATGTTAAATGGTGGTAGTTAGACAAGCTCCAATGTATACAAGTAGTAATGCCAAAAAAGTCTCAGAGTGATGTTGTTCATAAATTACTGTACTGTCAATACTCCTCATTATTCCAAATTACTAAGATATTAACAGTGTTTTGGATGGTCACAATCTTATAATTGTTTACAGCTATACTTGAGATACCTGGCATGCTTCTGCACATGGTAATTTATAGAAATTTTATACATGTAGAAAAGAACGTACGTGTGTGTGTGTGTGTGTGTGTGTGTGTGTATATATACATACATCAGTCCTCACCATATCCAGAGCAGACGTAGCAGGCTGCTGTGGCACATCCCAGGAGAGAAGCAACCACGGTAGGAGCAGCCTGTGCTCTCGCTGCCTTCTCCAGCTGGGACCGCTGCTCTCAGGGCCAGGGCAGTCCGGAGGTCCTGCTCATGAGACGGCCCCAGCTCACTACGGAAACTGGATGTGGTGGGCAAGCTTGTGGCCGGTTTTGAGCAAAGAGGCAAATTCAGGAATCAGTGCATGTAAAAACATGACCAAGCCAACATTTTCTATTTAAGATTTGCAGATTTTTTTTTTTCCTCCGATTTGATAGCTTGCAGTTGGATAGACTGTGGTTAACCCAGCAATAGAAATACAATAATGTAGTCTGTCATAATAATTCTTTCTGTGTGGTCATAAAGATCCACAGTATTTAACCTAGTTTTGCATGAAATAACTAGATTTAGATCAATCACAGTCATTTTGTAGAAGAGAGAGAATATTAACTTGGTCTTGAAATGTGATTAATTCCAATTTGCTGTTTTCAAAGATAAGCAGTGCTCACAATCCTGTTAATTAAAAAAATTGAAGTTTTCCATTTTACTTCATGCACTAGTATTTTTAATGAAATAAGTTTGTCTTTTCGCGTTTTATTATGACTGATGCCTGGCTCAACATGCCACAGGCTTCCTGAAGGAAAAGTAGCGTGTACTTTTTGTGACCCTACGAAATGAAGATAGATGGTCTCATGCAAGATACATTATAGACTTTATGACATGCATAAATATACAGCAGACTGTATCCTTTCCATAAAAATGTTCTTTGATTTCTAATATTGTGTTTTAATGTAATTTTGTTAACAGGATGACAAATAGTAAAAATATGTAGGTATTAAAATAGGATCCCAGATTTGTGTGCTATTCATTCAACTGTCAGTGATTGCTGCTTCTTAAAGAACAGACTGACTTTGACCTTGCTAAATATTCATTTCGTGTCTCCACTGTTGCTTGATTAAGTCGGGCAACTTTCAGCGTATGTAGCTGTACTTGAGTCTGACTGCCATGTGGAAACGCTTTTTTTGGTCAAGGTTAGGAATGAGCAGGACCTCGTTAAAAACTAAACAAGCACGGGAGTTAGGAGATTTGCATGATCTAGAAACACTGGTTGCTTAGGAGAACTACTGGTTTCCCATCTTATCTTGAGTGCACAGCAGCTGTCAGGCCTGCCTTCTGCATTAAGAGGAGGAAATGTCAGTTATTAACATACTGTAAGTGGCGTAGCTAGGAATACAAAATGACCTTTAAACTAAAAATACAAAAAAGGAGTGAGGGAATAAAATGTAGATTTACTTTATAATTGGCTTTAGTGTTTTTACTGAGAGCATTTGGCATTTAGTTTTCACATCTTTCCTACACTGCTAGACTCAACTCCTGATGAAAACAAGGATGACAAAAGCAGCGATGATGGTTTTAAAGGAAGTTTTGGCGTGCTGTGGGTGATGTCACTGTGTGCCTGTCGCTTTGCTCAGTCCACCTAGAGCCCAGATTTCAGCCCTGCAGCTCGGGGGCTGCTGTGGGTCCCATTCTGACCGTGGGGAAGTTGGCAGCGGAAGCTCGGCCGTGCGCAGCTGGAACATGTTATTCCATAGCAGCTTCATTTCTGATCCTGCATCTTTTGTGTGCCTCTGGAAAATAAATCTCAAAGCAAATAGTGTGTGTTTAAAACCAGATTGTCTAATCATGAGTATTATTCAACCAGGTGACAGGGTGTGAGAATGTTTATACCTGTAAATATGCAGGTGTTTTGATTTTTTTTTGAAGCAAGTAGTGCTCAGAGTTGATAAATGTTTTGGGTGGAATTTAGCAACACAATGAACCTCTGTATAGATATCCCACATGGTATCAATTGAAGCTCCATTTAAGACCTAATCGTTGGCCCATACAAGCAGAGGAAAGCTTGGCTAGACAGATGGAAAGAGCTGCTTTAAGAAGGGATCAGAAAAGGCATTGCTACTCGGCTGGCCTAAATCCACTAATCTGATGTTATTATTAGCGATAAGGAGCAGCGACCAGGATAAAATCTCATTCTCTGCAAATGTCATTTAAATAGGACTCTGATATTTTCCAGTCAAGTAGACAGGCTTTAGTCAAATAGTGAGCACTTTATTTGTAAATGCAGGAGGAAAAGAAAAGCTTTAGTTCAGCAAGTTCTTAAGATGTCAGCTTACTGGTATTGATTAATCGTTCAGCAGTGGCAGCTGCTTCTTTATTAAAAGCGTAGCGCCACATACAAAAGATATCAGATGTAGGAAATGTTTGTTGACAATTCACCTTTTCTCACACGGTGCTGACGGCTCCGACTGTTACGCGCTCCCGGGCTGTCCGGCCTGTGACTCAGGTAATGCCCGTGGAGGAAGATGCCGCTCCTCCTGCCTCAGGGAGCCTCTGGCAGCAGCGCAAGACGACCCATAGCTTCAGCTCACGGGATGGGAATCAATTCAGGGGAGCCGGGGCTATCTAGGGAAAAAAATATGGTTTGGTTGTGCATGGATGTGTTCAGAAAACACAAGAATACAGGCTGATAAGGACAGAAAGTATGAGACATGCCTGAATTTCACACGAAGAAGCACAGGAGCCAAGATGCAGCAGTATCAGTTTGAGCTTTGAATGTTTTAGAAACTTTGATTCCACCAACTGCTGTACTAAATGTTTGGTCTCTTAGTTCGGACATGACACAGGTACCTCGTGATCTGTATGGCCGTGGAGAATTAACAGCTACGTGCAGAAAGGTGTTCCAAGACTTTATTTATTTATGAATATGTTTCTTCTTAGTACTAAAGATAAAGGCTCCTCTTGCGGATTTCTGAATGTCTGGTGGAAAGAGCTAGGCAGCCAGACACACTCAGAGTCACCTTCACATTCACCTCTGCTTTTTATTGTAGGGGAAATCTACATGTTTATAGACGTATAGACCAGAGTCACCTCATTCTTCTGGGTGGGCAGAACTAATAAAGTTGAATCCCGCCATTAACTGATTGCAGAACAGTGTAAGTAAATACTGCCCAGGACAGGTTTATCCTATTGCTTATATCATCTTTCCTTGCCCAGGAGCCTTGCTGAGAAAATAGAGTCTCTCTCCCAACGAATTACAAGGGGTCTGAAGTCACGTTGTCATACAGAGTATCTGTTCTTATACTATCCATATAGATAATAAAGAAATATTAACCTGGAAATTTGAATACTGTCTTTGCTTGACACCACTCTTCACTGAATCTCCCGTCTTCTGTTTCCTCTTTTGGCTTCCTCTTTCAGTTTGAGTTCTTTTGACATGTTGCTCAGAAGTAAAGCGCTTTCTCTGATACCCTTTGCATTCAGCTTGTAGCATCTTTTCAACTTTGGCAGGGGGAGGGAATTCAAACAAGATTAAGAAAACAAACACTTTTCATACTTCCATTGAAAAAGTAGTTATGGAAAGAACAAAGGAAGGTGCTTTTTAATCCCAGTAGTCACTGAATGCTGAGCACTCCTGCTCTGCTCTTGGTCTAGCGTGCATTTTGTGTATGTCTAACATGCATCAAGCTAGTGCATGCTTGGTGTGTTTATCTCCAGCAGAGCTGCTTCTGTTAAGTGGAGTTGAAAGTATTCGGTGTCAGAGCTATGATTGAATAAACCAGTTAAAGACTTACCCAAATCTTCACTGTTGTGTCCAAGTGAAGTCCTTGGGGTGCAAATATTATTTGTTGTCTTGTCCTTTATGCCTTCATAAAACACGGTAATAGACATTGGGTGTGCCGGTTTACTCCCTGAAATCCACGTTTGTAGCTTCTGAGAGATTCTGTTCTGATAAAAACCCAAATACATTTTTGATCTGAGGTATTTACCCATCATTAATTGTCCTGAACAGTTTTGCAGTAGGTAGTGAGACGTTATTAGTCTGTAATCCCAATAACTGCAAATTTCCTTCAAGATTCTCATTTCATTTTCTTTTTCAACTAAAAAAAAAAAAAAAAAAAAGTCTATGAAGTCTCTTGCAAACCAGGTTTCACTTTATCTTTTGTTAGTGAGACTCTGACATTCAGTTCGTCTCAAATGTCTTATAGTTGTAGTTTGGGATTTTAGGCATTCTGAATTAGTAATTTACGGAGTGCTCCAGCAGTAAATTCACCCACTGACCTTTTGTTTGTTCTGTCTGACTATTTATGGTTAAGGACTCTAGAGGGACAATCTGGTGGATTAATGTATCTTACTGTGGTTTATCAGGTATTTCTTTTCATGTAGAAATCAAAATTCATTTCTAACTGGTGCTTGGAATCTATCTACACTTCCTAATTCTGTTTACTCACTAGCCCTCCTGTATGGAAAGTTGTTATATAGAGATCAGTAGGTGACTGTACCATTTATTTTTGTTTTATACTTTTAAAAGAAAATTGGAGTAAATTAAATGTTGATAAAACTGTTTAGTTTTGATATTATGTTGAATAAGAAATTCACTGTAGCTGACACTTCTTTATTTGTTATAGTGACTCTTTGAAAAACACACACAGACTCACAGAAGTCATAATTTAATACAGCTTGTGTGAGATGGCTATGACCTAGCATTGACCATATAAATTTCATATTTTCCTTGAAAAACTTTTGCTGCTCTATTGTGAGCTGCTTTTGAGCAGAAGCCATTTCTTTATCTCTCTAGTGGATATACAAAACCACTAGATAAAGTGGGACAGGCTGATCCGAAAGAACAGGGCATATTTTTACTTGTCATTTGCCATCTCCAGCCAGGATAAAGCTCCACAGATGAAAAACATATTTTGCTTAGCTCTATATTGTTTGTGTAGTCCTAACAAATTTACAATGACTTATTTAAAATGCCAAAGTCGGAAGAATCAAAGTTACTGTAAATTCCCATCTGTAAGTCATGATGAGATAAAAGATCTAATTGTGGCTTTATAGGGAAGTCAGTAGGATTTGATGGTATTCAGTAGCACTTGAATGGCATAATATAGCAATGAACTAATCATTTCATCAGGACAATAGCTTTCAGATCAGTGTTCTCTTCTCTGGTACATGCAAACCTCCCTTGATTTCACTTCTAATACAAAGTGATATTTTAAAATGTTAACAAATTGTTGATATTCATTGCTATGGATAAATATTTGCTATTTTAAATATTAGGATAATGAAAAGGGGTAGAAGAGAAATGCCAAAAAAAAAAAAAAAAAAAAAAAAAAGGAAAGAAAAAAGGCACACAAACAAACAAACAAAACCCCACCAAAACTGGTGCCCATCCCAAATATCATGTGTGAGCTTATCTCTTTAGTTAGTGTCTGTTGAATTATTAATGTTTGGGGAATCTTCTTTTCCCTGTGATGAAGAAATACTGTTTAGAAGATACAGTGTGAGGGCCACATTTTAAAGGGTTAGGCATAATCTGACAAATACCTTCTGTCCACCAGGACCATCTCCTTGCTGGAGGCACCCAGGGTGTCCAGTGGCAAATGAGCAAATGATTGCAGGCTTGAACTGGACGTGCAGACAGCAGGTCCTTTGCCACCCATGCTGATGGATTTTAAAGGCTCTATTTAGTATTATTTTCTACAGCACACCTGAAATATAGGAGGGTTTTGGTGTCACTCCCAGCAACCATAGGAATGCAAATGGAGAGACCTGTATTTATAAAATAAAAATAGGTGCTAGTCAAAAGCTGTCTGTTAGCACAGAAATGAATTTTAAATTACATGTGCCTGAGGCTTTACCTTATTTGCCGTGGGCAAGTCAGATCCAGAAGCCATGGCACTCTGTGCACGACTGTGCTAGTAACAAAACATTGCTTTGGGAATAACTGAACCCATACATTTTGTAAAGCTTTTCCTGCTGCTGAAAAAATATTGCCAGATGATTTTTTGCTATCCTTCCTGAATTTTTACTCTGTCATGCTCAAGTTAATGCAGAGTTAAACACAAGGCTGAACTTCCACTCTGGCTGAAAGCAGAGCTCTGCTAATGCCGTTTATGAATCTGAAGCTATGAGCCAGATTAATGGAAATGAGATGTTCCACTTTTCCACCAGCCCTAAAAGTGATTCCCTGCCTGGCGGGGTGAGCGCGGAGGAGACTTGCTTTCTGCTACTGTAATTATAAAATGCAGCCAGACCAGCCACACTTGAAAATATCAGCTTCCAGAATCAGCAGAATCAAAATCTCAGCCCAATCCTGCACATCCTGCTTTTTATTTTTATTGGAGCTTTTAGTGATGCTTGCATTTTTGAGAGGAGAATTAAAAAGAAATTTTCATGCACTATTTTTTTTAAATCAGTGGTCATATATGGAAACAGGAGAAAATATAAATTCTTTAAATGTATTTTTGCTTACGTGCTTCTTAACTCCTAGAAGTAGTACCCTGATTAATTGGGAAAATGCTGCAGCTGTCAAGTAAGACTTTCAGCTTGTGTGGGATTGTTCATGTAAGGGCAAGATCCGGCCCTTTTTTATATTATTTGTGCCACTGTTTCTTAGGAATATCAAATGTCTTTTGGCAATGGCAATATCAAATGATGAAACTAACGCTGGAGAGTTTAGCATTTACAAAAATTCAGTAAAATAAAGATCTCTGGAGATGCGATTCGCGAGTCCTGAAAGGAAGTATAAAAAAAATCCACACATCCAAGAATGTATGTTGAGCAGAAATGAAACATTTAGATTTTGCCTCTCTTTTTCTATTTGTGCCTTTAGGGGGCTGTAGTAGAAATGGAATACATAATGTATTGACAGGAGATATATATTCCACTTGTGAGTAAAGCTCTGAATCCTCTTGGCTTCACTGTTTCTGAATCATCATGCCTTTCCTCACTGGAGAGATAAATATGGCATTCACTTCAAGCCATTTAGCCCATTATTCATTTATATAAAGCAGGACCAATTAAGACATTCTTTTGTGTATTTGCACATTCTACATATGGAGCAAAAGGGAGTTAAAAATATCTCTTGCAGCAAATGTGACAGGATGCTTCATGAATACTGAATACGTTACTCCTGGAACCCCTCTGAGCACTAAAGTGATATTCTACAACTGCTGAACTATACAAATAGAGCCTTGTTTGGTTTTTCCTTTGCTCTGTTTCGGATGTGTAAGATTCATAGTCACCGCGTGCTCATCTCGGAGTGCGGCCGTTGCCGTTCTCGCAGCCGCGGTGGAGCGGGGCCCGGGCACAGCGCTGCAGTCACGCAGAGCAGCAAAAGTGACCAACTGCTTTCCGAGGCGCGGGTCCAAATTCCAGGAGGTATCCATTTGAGGTTCAGTGGCTATGTCAGTATGAATTATTTTATTGGTACTACTTCTTGCTTTCAGAACATGTGTTTTGACTTTTTCTTCAATCTCTGAGAGTTTGAGGAGAGAATGAAGTTAAAAATAAAATAAAAAACCCAAAGAAATTCCTGCTATTGCCGGCTCAAGGAAATAAGCCAAAATATACATTTTCAATTCCAAAAACATTTCAGAGTGGTATAAGTCTCTGCTGGCTTAAGTGTTTCTTGGCATAAAATGCTGATTATATATGTCTCAAGGAGACAATCAGCGTGTTCATACAAAAGTCTCAATCCCGAAAACACAATAACATGTGGTTGCCACTAAAGATTTGCTGTCGAAATAGATAAGAAAAGTTCTTTGGGATTACAGTGAGGGACTTTACATTGCAAGCTTTGTTTTGCATTAAGTAGTAGTTTGTGGCAATGTGAAGTGCTGAAATAGTATGTGGCGCGATAAGTTTTGCAGAGAAAGGAAATATGATGAGATATAAACCAGTCTGATGGTGTTTTTTCCAGCAACGCGGTGGTATTTAAGGGTTGTTGTGCTGCCTATGGGGCTGAGGTCGGTGGATTCCTTCACATCCCTTCCCGGTGAGGCTCTGGGCGGCCGAGCGTCCGCCTGCGCGTGGATCCCGGCCGCGGCCCCTCTGGCCCACTGCGGATCCACCGCCTTTGCAGTGACCTTGTTCAAATAGTTGCTTGTTTTTGTCACTGCCACAAACGGGCCCTGTGAAGACTGGCTTGAATTGGACTGCCTTCAGCCTGCGAGCGCGGGCGCTCGTTACGCCTTTTTCTGCTAGATTAAATACCCATCTGCTCCCCGGAATGGCTTTCTGGTGCAAGTACTCAGTGGCTGTGATCAAGTTGCCTCTTAACCTTCTCCTCTATGAACCAAATAGACGGGGCTCGAGTCTCTCCTTGTAGGGTAAGGTTTTCTGGGCCCTAATCGTCCTCGTAGCTCTTGTCTGAAGGCTTCCCAAGAGCTGGAGGTAGGGGCAGGGCTGAGCGGGGAGGCTGCTCGTGTTTGATCAGCTCTCCAGGCCTGCGCATCCCTGTTGAGAGGGTTGAGAGGAACCTCGTGCGCGGGCGGGAGAGCAAAGGCGGCTGCTGTTCAGCAGGTGGAGGGCGATGAAGACCTTTCTGTCGAGCATCCTTTTTTCAGTGGTCTCAGAAGACCGGTCTTTTCAGTCATTATCAGAAATTCAAACTGAGCTGATGGTTGTTTCTCCTCCTCTGTGCCTCTGCCATGTGCATTTCCCACTGGGCCTCGGCGTTGGCCTGTGTGGGCCTCACCTCGTATCACGCACAATCACTTGGGTAAGGCTTCTGTATTTGCTTTATTTAAAGCCAAAATAAACATTAAAGTGAACTACAGTCCTTCCCAAGGGAAGCACCAGTGGTCCTTAATAGAAGCACCTTGATAAATGTGCGATTTAGCTATTGCTAAGATTGTTATTTTTTAAAAAGAGTTGTTGTTATGTGTTGTTTTTAAATATATGCGGGGGACCTGACTCCCAGGTCCACTGCTAGTTTGTACCACTTCAGCGACAGGAGATACTTGCACATCCAGCTCTGCTGAACTGTTTTATGTTTTATGGCTCTCTTGGCCATCTTGGGCCAAAACACGGCAATTGTCCTATATTGTTCGGTCTAACTGTAAAGCAGCACGAGGCAAGAGGGAATGTCCATCTCCCTGTATTTCTCACTTTCTAAATAGCAAAATAACTACCTGTATATTAATGCAAACATATCCTTGTGCCGTACAATTGAATACAATTTTATGGTCTTGGTACTAGATATAGTAAAAATAGCAAATGTGAATAATTGAAGATCTTGCTGAGGTCTTCATTTTGACTGCATTGCCAATGGTTTGTTTGCACTGAGCACTTGGTGTTGAATAGAAAGATATTCTAAATATGTTCTGCTTTAATGCTACTCACATTTAAACGTTATGCATTGCGAGGATGAAATTTGAATTATTGAAGGATCAGAGCAACTAATCCTTGATAAAACTGCAGTGCTTTAAAAAGTTTAGGCGAGTCCTTTGTCCTTTAGGTTATATGACCTGAAAATAAATGTATGCAATAGGATTTAATAAAACATAGGCTCTGAGAGAGCTCTCCCAAGGCTTTTCAGGGCATAAATGGTTCCTGTTACCAGAGGTAATGTACTTCATTTGCTGTCCTTAGAAGCTACTTTGTTGTTAAGAGAAACTCCTGAGCCAGGATTGGAGTTTAAGCTCCAGTAGGGTATTTCATCTCGTGCCCTAACAGACCATCAGCTTGTTTGATTCGGAGGTCAACTGTATTACTGGGCACCAAACTGTTTTTAATAATTTCAGTGTTACTTCTCAAAGAAATTTCTTTTGAGTTTCTGCAGCCCCAGTAATGATTTTGAGCCCTTACGTGCCATGATTACAGAATAGTCGATGATGACTCTGTCCAGTGCTTCCTGTAAAAAAAAATCCGACATATTTTGATAACTTTTTTTCTCTCTCCAGTTCTGCATTTTTATGTGCATTTTTTTTTATTACACATAAAAAAACCACCTTTGTTTTCTTTAGTGTAACACAGCTGTAGTTGGTTTCCCTAGAGGCTTCTCTGAACAGAATTTCCTGAGGGAATAGTAATACATGGGTGCTTTTGAGAACAAAGGGGATCTTTTTTGCTGTCTCTTTAATAATGACTCAGTGGAAATGTCTGTATAAGGAAAGTCCCATATATGCGTGCTTAAAAATGTAGTGGTTTGTGTGTGCTACATTACCTTTTTAGTTGTGATTTAGTTACAAACTATGTGTTTGCAAAGTAAAGCCGTCATCTGTGAGCACAGGAGCATCTCCCAAGTCAATGGAGAGCTTCCAGTTCATTACAAAGGGATTTGCATCTGGTACATTGCAATGGTTCCCAAGACTATCTGAGCTGTGTTTGGATAGGTTTTAATAGGTTTGGATAGCTTTTAAGAATAGAAACTGCACACTAGAATGAAGTGGTCCTTATAGTCAACTGAACGAGATGGTAACCCAGTGGAAGAAGAAACATAGTTATTCCTCAATCTTAACTCCTGTTTTGATTTCCATGTCACATGAGAAAACTAAAGCCCATTAAACTCATTGCTTCATGTATGAGCCATTTTTCTTCTCCTTGCTTTAAAACAGTTTGAAAATTTAAAATACTTATTTGTCCCCTGGACTAAGCAAGCAGTTGTATGCTCCGTTTTTACTTGATCTATTTCTTTTACCCCCATCTCTAGCAGCACAGGTGGTGGGAGGTGAAAGCTGGTTGTGTTTAAGAAACTGGTGCAGTGTAGATGCATCTGCACAGCTTCATCCATCCTGAAGTCCAACCCAATACCCAAAACTGTCCCTCTGCAAAGACGTCCTCTTTGGTGTTCAGCTCTGGGGCTTTGTGTTGACAAGTGAAGTTATGAACAGTTAGTGCAAACATCACCTGCCCTTGCTTTTTTCCCTGAGAAATGCTGTTGTTGTATTGTATAGAATTCTTATATTTGGCCCAGCAGATGAGTTTTATTTCAAGGCAGGATTTGCGCTGCTTTTTATTAGAGGCATATATTGTTTTCATTTATTTCTAAGTTTAAAACAGCGATTGGAATTTCAATAGGCACCCAAACCCCTTGGGTTTGGTTAATTGAGCTTGCTGTGTGCAGAGGTCTGGCAGGTAAATCCATTAAGGTCAGTAAGCAGTCGGACACAACATGGGGAGTCAGAAAGTTTTTGGTTTTGATTGAGAAACCAATCCATCATGGACAAGGGCTGTACAAGAAAACTCCACTGTAGTTCATGAATGCATGATTATATTTTGAGCTGCCTATGGGGAAGGGCTTAATAAGTTCCTCAGCCGACAGAGTAGCTATGCTGTACTATTTCACATTATATACTGCTGCCCAAATAATAATAGTATTTCCAGTTCTCAAAATTATGATTATTACCCAACTTCTCATGGTTCTTCTCTTTTCCCAGCCTTTTCCCTGGAAAGCTTTTTGCTGTTGTAGGTCTCCACATGCTTCCCTGAGATCCTGCTGCTCTCCGAAGGGCTCTGCCAGTGCTCACTGGATTAGTGGCGTGATTTGCTTTCCCAGCATGTTTTGCTTGCCTGCAGGGACAGGCTGCTCAAAGGAAGAGAGACCCAACCTGGGGCATCACCATGCAGCAATTAGGAGCTTTCGTTAGCTGTGAGCTGCAGCCTGCAGGCGCTGAGCCGCGTGCTCCTCGAGCGGGGAAAATCCACGTGGCCTCTGCTGCCTTGTGCGCTCGCCCAGCCTGCGCCCAAGCGCTATGACCGTCAGGGGCAGATACGTGCGACGCTCGTGATCTTAGACCGTGTAAAATAAGTCAAAGGAACAAAGCCAAACTTCAAAGAGCCTGAACGCGCCCAGCGCTCGCAAGCTTAGGAGAACAATGTACCGTTAGCATGGGTATTGCGGAGATTTAATTGCACATTATTGCAGTTAAAAATCAGGCAATCATTTTAATTTTAGAGCTAGGAGTTCTTTTCTTTCTCTTTTATCTTCTCTTAAATCAATCCTATCTTTTGATTTTTTTTCCCTTAATATTTTGTGAATCACATACACTGATTTATACGAAAATGTATGTTGCATATGTTATTAGCAAAGAGCTCTTGGGGTTCTGTTTTTGAAAGAATGAGTCTTTTGAGCTAGATGCCATAAAATTTGCCCAAGTCAGGCTAATGGTCAGGCAACTGATTGTGAATTCCAGGATTTTCTGGCCTAGGGAGCCAGTAAACAGCAATAAACCCCCAAACAAATGCATTCTATAATGTACTTTGTTCATTTATTTCATACCATAAGGATACTTCTATTTTAATTATTTATGATAGCAAACTTCTGAGTAAAGGCATTCTGCTGTATTTTATAATGATAATGAAACTTGAGTGATGCAGGGCTTCTCCACAGCCTCCTTATATTAGATGTGCCTTGCAAACAAAACAAGTAGCTGGCCGTATGCTCTTTTAGTTCCTTTATGCTATATAAGCAGGGATCTGAAAGCTTGTTTTCTGCTTCCATTCTCTCACTCCCTTCCCCTCAATATAAAACAGGGGCTAAATGTTGTTTCGTGTGTCAGAAACTCCGTGTTAAAAAGCAGCTTGTAATTAAGGTTCAAAATCATGTACTTTTTAAATGCCTAACAGCTCATAGAAAACATCTTGGGAGACCCTTCCAAATATTCTCTGCAAGCCTCATCAAATTTGCCCAGTGGCTGACTTTATTTTCATATTAAGGTGTGGAAAAGAGAGGAGTTGGAAATGCAATTAAAAAGGCCTTTACAATTCACCTGTAAAGTCTTTATGCACAGATTATGGCATATGCGACTCAGCGAGGTTCCACGAGAGCTCATTTCTAGTGGCATGATTTTTTTTTTCTCTCTCACTAGTGATCTATTTAAGCAGAAGCTATTGAAGCAAAAGGCATTTCCTGGGGAATTAATGATCGGATGGGAGGAGTTGATAGCCCAAAGTACAAGTGAGGGCCATCTATCCCAGTCCATCATTAGTCTCCCGAAATGCCTTGTACAGAGGTCACTGATTTACTGATTTTTTTTTTTTTTTTTTTTTTTTTTTTTTTTTTTTTTTTTTTTTTTTTTAAGTAAAATGGATAAGAGCAGTAACATTGGCTGTCTGCAGTTTTAATGGCTCTCAAGTAGGATGCTTATATTTTATCTGTTTTAGCTTGGTGGAGCAATAAGGTGACACACTACACAATGCTTAAGACCTTGATAATGGAAGGTTCAGAGCCTTTCTAAGGGCTTACGACCTCTTTTGTGGCTAACTGTGTTTTAGGAATTCCTAGTATTTTATTTATTTGATAAATGTTAGCCTGCTGTATTCTGAAATTGAAGTCTGTCTGTGCTGCTGGTGGCTGTGGTGGTGTTACAGCTAGGAAATACACAGAGTATTAAAGATAATGCGCAGTTTAGGTTTTAGCTGTATAGTATAGTATTTTGGGGGTACATTTGGGGGACACTGTTGGACTTCCTGACCAAGGGGATCCACATGCTGATCCACGTGCGGGCAGCCGGGCCTGTCGGGGGCCAGGGGAAGTGTCTACGTTCTCCTCACTGGGCAGGGTCGACTTCTCCTGCAGAAGCTGCTGTTTCCTGATGGTTTGTGTGACCGCTACAAGATGGAGGCCTGTAAAATGTTAAGACTTTTCGTTCAGATCTGGCTACCAAATCCTATTTAGCCTAATGCTCTGATGTGATTGTGCAGTAATCCAGTGAATTAATGGGAAGACTTTACAAAACCGGACGAGCCGCACTTTTTTCAGCGACGCTTTTGGGCAGAAGCTGCGCAGAAGCGAGGAGCAGAGCCGCTTTCCCCAGGCGGCTTCCTCCTCGAAGAGCGGCCCTGGCGGAGGCCCGTGAGAGTGGGCAACGCTTTTACACACAGGGTACGCGGAGGGGCTCAGAGTTTACTTCTGCTCAGGGAACGAAACGCCGCCAGGCAAGAGAAGAGCGTCCGAGCAGCCCTTTGAAGGGATGACACGCTGGGCACCTGCAGCCTCCGGGCAGCCACGCGGGGCCTGCCCTGGGCAGAGCAGACGCGAGTGCTCGAGCGAGGCCGGGCCCGTCTCGCTGGGGCCGGGCCCGTCCCGGGCGCTGGGGGCTGTGGAGGGCCGGGCAGAACTGTCAGGGCCCCTGTTTTTCTATCTTTTAGCCTTGCCATAGCCATAGGTGGGTGTCGCGTGGCTATAAAACCCGCTCTGTAGCCTTGTTTGCTTGAACAGATGTTACGTTGAGTTTAGAGCCGTAATTATTCTTTATTTATGTCTGGTTGCTTGAAACCGACATTTAAAGAATGATGGGCTCTCGGGATAATACTCAATGTCTGCCTCTTTTTTTTTTTTTTTTTCTCCTCGCCTTGGATCTTATACAGGATATGAAGTTACTGTGAGGAGATGAATAATCTGTGTTCAAAAAATCAGAGAATCCATCCTAGAGCGACAGTATTGTACACGTCTTTTAGGCTTTCACTGTAGCAATGCAAGACTTTCAAGTGGAAAATTGTTAATTTGCTATAATGAATTGAAACGTGAAAAAACAAATATTTAGTTAATTGCCTCATAAATCTGTCTGTTACTATCAGTGGAATTAAATTGGTAAACAGTTCTTTAAAATTAATTTCCACATGGCAGTGTGCAGATTTTATTTTATTTTATTCAAACCCCATTAGGTATTTGTATGAAAGAAAACATAAATTTGTATTTCTGTCACATTAAAGAGCTCATGTAACAAAAACACACGTTTCCTACCACGGATACTGAGGTTTTAATACACTTGGCATAATGAGGAGAGCTGAATGCTAGTTATTTTCAGAGAGGATACCATGTTCCTTTTGAAAAGCCTCAGAGGTCTGTGCTTGCACCGTGTCACTTTATGGTCTGTCCAGTTCAGCTCGTGGTGCTGCCGCTCGTGAGCGTGGATGGTCATGGACACGGTGCTCTGAAGTTGCAGGAGGTTTGGGCCCCTTGGCTGGCTGGTGCCAGCCTTTCAAGGGGACAGTTGAGCTGTCTATGTGGGTGCTTGTTTGCAGTCCCTGACAAGAAAGAAGTCAAACTGAGAAGAGGGAGAGGAGGAGGAGGAAACCAGTATTTTATATTATGGAACCCAACTGCAGTAGCACCTGTGGGCACTTGGTATCTGGACACTTTAATCACCTAATGACATTATGCCCCATGCAGTATCAGTTTTTTCAGAGTAAGTGGGGCACTACACCGAAGTCTTTTGATACTCTCCATACTTCCAGCAAATATAATAATATCCTTGCAGATCTCTTCCCAGGACGTTCAGTGGGAGAACACTGGTCTTGCTGTGTGTGACACAGTGGGCTGCAAAGTCGCCTAAAGATTGTTCCTTCTTGCTCTATAGTGCTGTTAGATATACTTAAAATTCAACTTGATGGTTGTCATTTCAGAGTTTAGTAATGGATGAGGAATTTCAAGTTACAGCTGGTCTCATGATGAAGATAACATCTGAGAGTGAGGACTCCTCAGTTTTCTTCCCACAGTCGTATCTTTCTTGCATCTTGAATGATCCTAGTCAACCTATATGAACTTTGATTCCCTCAGCTGTTTTTCTTGAGATCAGTAGCTGCTCCTTCCCACGGGCATAGTCAGGCATAACTTGCTAATATTGGCGAAGAGCTTGGAGATCTTCAAACAAGAAGCCAGCTAGAGGGACAAAGTATTAATGGCAACAGTGACCTATAAGACTTCTGAGGAAGAAAATTGCAAATACATTTTCATTTAACTTTAATAATACTTTAATAATCAAAAGAAGAAATGTAATGTTTAATATTTAAACAAAATTGCATTCTCTCTCTTCTCATGTTAAGTGAGTATTAAAGCAGGATGGAAGCTAGTTTACATATTTTTTACACTAGACTTTATTATTATTAAATAATGAAATGTTCTAGAGAATTGGCCAGCTTCCAATGAATATGACTCAACTTGCTAACATTGTATTTTAATATTTGCCCATTACATAGTATAATATTTCTATTAGGCAAAGGTTTGATGATAGGAATTTGAAGTAGGGTGCACTTTTATTGAATAATGCATTGTCTTCATGTTATGAACATCGGTAATATTATTTAGCTGCTGATTGACAGGAGCAGAGACAAAATTCTTATGCAAAGGATTTGGGTTCTAAATGGTTATTATTCAAGATGCAATAATCCAATATGTCTAGTCTTAAAAATCTGTGATACCATGTGCATGATGGGATATGTGTCTGAGACTCTCTGATACCAAAGAGGGCAGGAGTTTCCTGCCCAGCTGCCTGAGCAAATATAGGTGCCCAAAAGAGGTAAATCATCTTATCACCTGCCCAGTAAAATGCAAAGAACTGTGTTAATCAAATTTTCAGACCTGTATCCACGGTAAACTTAGTCTGGGATAAAGTGATGCTTCTCAAATAAGCTGTAAAACTTGCCACAGGATATTCTGTTTGAAAGCTTTCTTGGGAGAAAAAACTTTTAGGGCTGTTAAACACAGAGGTCTTGATATCTTTGTATTTAAAGTGTCTTCACAAGGTCCAATTTTCTCAAGGCTGGGACAATGTTCTGGGAAGCGCCCCACTTTGTTCTCAGTTAAATGGAGTTTTGGTCTTACATTTGGCTGAGGATTTGACCTTAAGTGGCCACTTTTTCTTCATGGTGATATTTCTGTCATTCATGAAATCAGTTATCCATGTGAGACATTCACGTTGAGGAAACAGATGCAGCTTCTGTTTAACTCTGGAAACTGCAATATCACACCCAGCTGAAAGCCTGAAATAATGGCAGACTTGAGGTTGTAGTTTTAGTCCGTTGGAATGAGATTGTGTTGTAATTTCAGCGTATCTAAAGAAGAAAGATTATTTTACTTTTTTTTTTTGAGTGATCATTTTTAGCTTTCTACTCTCAGGGCAAATTTCAAACTTTTCTGTCA
>VZSV01000011.1:2358701-2372615 GCA_013398735.1 Nothocercus julius | reverse complement strand
GCAAGGCGTTAGGAATAATAATTATACCAATATCCTCTTTTTAACATTAACATGCCCTGTTTACTGCTGATGTGTTTAAAAACTAGTACACAACATGCAACTAAACACAACTGGTATGTATCTGTAATATATTATTACAGATAGAATGTTGTTGATGGGCATGTAGAGCATGATAGTAGCTAAGTTATGAGGAAGTATTCTATGAAGAATGTTTGAATTATAATGTATACTTCGGCTAAGGCTTAATGGCTTTATTGCCTTTAGTGAATTGTGAAGAAACTTCAAATCACAGAGGAGATCCACAGAATTCAAACAAACAAACAAAACAGTGTATGAAAGAGAGACTTATACACCGTTAAACTCATGGGGCAATGAAATTCAGAATTTCATTGCGCCACCCTCCCTATCCTACCTCCTATCCATAATCAGGATCCCTTTGCAGTCACAGCACATTACCCATCTAATAGAGCTTCCCAATCCAGATCCTGGGAAGTAACTCATTTGGTGCCACAAGTGCTCGTAAATTTGACACTTACGAAAGTTTGTTGGGGTTTAGCATCAGGTTCGTGTAAACCATAAGTGAAATACAGGACTGTTTCTAGGAAGTCAATATCAGTGCTCTGAATGTGCGTTCATTTATTAAGCTGGAAAACAAAAAGGGTGACAACAAAACCCTAAAAGCCATAGTATTATATTTTAATTACATTTATTTGCCTATCAGAAGTTCATTCTCTTTTATAGTAAGTTGGGAAGCTATTTTATGTGACTCATTTTCTAATTGCTGTTTGACTTTTGATGTGTTTTCACTTTTTTTCTTTACTATAACCATTTTATTCTTCAATTTTCTTTTTTTAACATATTTTTCAGTTTTGTCTTTGTTTCCTGTACCACAAATTTGAACTGACAAGAGGTTTGTAATAGGACTCCAAAACATACCTTGAACACATACTGTTAACCAAATTACAATCATTGATGTCATTTACATGTGTTGCCTTTCAAAAGATGAATGTGTTCTTTTAATTTGCTTTTTAAATATCCGTAACAGTGTCCCCAAGCATTTTAATAAAACAGAAACAGTTAATTATTGCCGAATAAGGGTATCCAAATATAGTATTCTGCTGCTTGCATATATATATATTTCTGACAGCACTTCTCTCTTGAAGGGAAAATTGTGTAAATTGCTAGTTATTATCATTTTTAATAAATAAGTCTTATTTTAACTCTATTTCTCTTCTTTTCCCGCCCTCTGCCATACCGTTCAATAAGCGCATACTTGCAGTGGGACCGTTTCTATTACAGAGTGATTGAGCTCTGATTTACACATCAATTACCCAACTTCATGGAGATTTTCATGCTCCCCTAGCTGACATCAATGAAGCATAACTGCGTAAGCGCTTTATTTCATCCCGGTTTTTGATAACTCAGACTGATAACTAATCATATCGAAAGACAATGTGCTATGATACAGGAAACAATAAATGCTCCCCTTTGAAACCTCATCTGTTCTTTATACGCTTGCTATTCAGGAGCTTATCTCTGCCATCCATTCCCCAGAAAGTGTTCCTTCCAAATTCACATTGAGGAAAGATTTGGGGCTGCATAACACCGAAAAGAGCAGAAATTGGGTGAAAATAACATTCTTCTCGGTATTTTGTGTGTGCAGAGAGGGAATACAGCTAAAAGGAAATGTGACAAATATAATCCAAACCCTTAGCCTTCTAGCTTAAATTTCCATAAATTGCCTAAGGGTCTCTTGGGTGTTATTTTGTTCAGAGACTTTAATCTTCTGTATTCTCTATCAAACAAGCTACAGGAATGGCATTGTTTTTAATGCAAATTGTTAAGAGATTTGGCTTTTACGTGTAGATAACCATTGACCATCTCAAGTGTTTCTGTACAGAACTGTTGAACATCAAAGACAGAATATTTTATATTTTAAAATAAATCATTTATCTTAAAGTGCAGTGATAGCTATATTCAGTGTTAGATACTTTCAGTAACTATTCATGCTCTGAAGAATGCAACATTAAAGTAGATGTTTAAATATGAAAGAAAGTGAGAAATTGTAAAGCTTTTTTTTTTTAAATAGCATATTTTATTGTGGTCTGACTGTTCTCTGTTAAGTAGAAAAACTACCAGGACATAGAAGCAAGGGCAGTGGTGATTAACAGATAAGGAGGAATTTTTGTTATTTTAAGTGTGATATGTCTCATGATGTTTATCAGTAAGACGGAGATTTCAGATGGTCTGGGAAGATATGTTAAAAAGTGGTTTTGTTTAAAGACCAGGCTTTGAAATCTCATTTACTAAAAGCATTTTAAGAATTGCAATGAAATTTAAGACCTGAGGCTGACTTCCCCGCCCCCCCCCGCCTCTTTTGGAATAAGTGTAGGGAAATATCAGAGTGTATGCTAGAAGAATCTGAATTGAGCCTTGTGCAATATGGTGGTATTCTGGTTTTACATGAAACCAGGGGATTTATTGTAAGATAAATTGGGAGTAACGTAGAGGTGGATTGCTAATGTAATTGCCATTTGTTAAAGTCAGCTGTCACCTAGTTTGGTGATTAGGCGACATGGCTTTTTACCTTATGTTTTTTTACTTGCACTGAAAGGGAATTTCCCTGCTCTGGAAAACCAGAGCATATTTTTTAGTTGTGGGAATAGCCTCATTGACGTGTGCTGAATATCTCACATAGGGCAGGTATTTGGAGTGAATTTTGGTGTGGGAATTTCAAAACCTGTGCTACTGGTGAGCTTTGGAGGGAAGGCAGTTGTTGCATGCACTTCAGCTGCCCGAATGCTTGTACAGAGCAAGAAATCCACTTACAGTCAGAACCATGAAGTAATAACCTTGGGAAAGGGCTTTCAGTACTTAAATTTTTGTACCATGTTACACCTGCAGCATCTTAGTTTGGAAGCCTTTGTGTTTCCTACATTTCCACCGATGACTAACATTTCAGTTAGAGCTCCTGTCATCATTTAGGAGTACGGTATATTTTAAGTGGAATAAAGAAAAACTAGTACAGGATAATACCTGATTTGATCAAAGTGTGCGTTTTCCTGAATTCAGACACTTTTTAAAATATTGAGAACAGCAACTACTTCTTCCCTAACTTGTGGATAAATGCTGTTTTTGTTGAATATTGTTCATTTATCCTTGAGTGTGTCATCTGTCACTACTGTAAAGCCTCTCCAGCTTTTTTTGTATTGATTCTTTCCCTATTGGGCTTTTGTTGTTTTGACCGAATCAACAAAGCGGTATTTTGTTCTCATTCATGACTTTTCTGCAACATTAGACACTTGATCATTGTCTGCTTTTTCCTCATGCTGCACCAGCTACTCCTTCAGACCTGTCTGCTCTGACTTCTTACTCCTGCTCCTTCCCCCGTCTGTGGTTGAGGTCCTTGTCTGCATTTCCTGGTGCTCCCCACTCAAGGAGACGGCTGCAGTGGCTTTAGTTGCCACGTCTTTGACGATAAAGCTCGAATGCTGGGTATCAGCCTTTAGCTGTTGGTCCTGTCTTAATTTTTCATCTTCTCCCCAACTCTTCCTTCTAACCTCTTGCTTTGTGGCAAGCTGTCCAAACGGGTTTTTGCATTTCCCCCCAGATCTTTTGTGCCGCACTCTCTCGCTTGCACCACAGATGGTTGCACTGCCCTTTCCCATGCCAGAATTTTTATTCTACCTTCTGCTTCTCCCTTTTGTAGTCAGAGCACGTCTGCCTCTTTTTCCCCTCCCCACCAGATCCACATCTTCAGCTTCCTGTCCCCAAAGCGCTCTTGCTGCCCGTCGCCATTGGCCGTGCTGCTGCCCCCAGCTCCTCGGGAGGTCCCAAGCGCCACCCTGGCCCTGGCAGGGCTGTCACTGCCTGGCCCTCGCTGACCCAGCAGCTCCCAACTGCCTGCGCACCCTCCTGCCCCAGGCTGGGGTCTCCCCAGTCATGCAGTTCCCAGATTGATGTACAGACTTCCCTTTCTAATTTAATTATCCATCTAGTAAGTGGCAATAAAACAATAAAACTCAAGATATTGAGAACTACATTGTTACTTAATAGGGAACTGACACCCTCAGATACGATGCAGCTGTCAAATTTTCCTCTAAATCTCTTCATTAAATGTTTGCAGAAGTCTATACATGTGATTTCCCACCCTCACGGCTTTGAAGGAGTCCTGAAGTATTTCTCATACTAATGAGACAGGCTGAACTCTGGTGCTCCTCATGGTATCCGGCTAGAGTTTTCACCGACACCTCCACCACTAGTCACATACCTGTATTTCACAGAACATTAGTTAAGCTTAATATTAAACATGACTCCCAGAGACTGCTTTGTGGCTGCATTAGGAGTTTCTGGAGAGCATCCCAGTAGGTTCTCAGTGCACGAAGATCTAATCAGTGTCCCCCTTCGGATTACAAGGAATCCAAAGAAGCTGTTATCCTAATCTGTGTATGATCTTACAACATCTGACTTTCTGTAGCCGCAATCAGGGCAGCATCAACATTTCCGCAGCAAAAGTGTGTTTGCAGAGGAATAAGCAAAGCGATTGACCTGACCTGATGAGCAACCACTTCCCTTTAAGTAGATGCTTTGTACACTTAAGACTTCAGTGTAACTGTGTGAATGAGAAGTTCAAAATGAACCATGAATTTATTTGCTTCTGCAAGAACGAAATGAGCTGGAGCTTGTGAACAGTGTGGAGGCAGCTATTCACTTAAGACTTGGCTTGCATTGTAAAATGGATGCTTGGTTTGACGGTCTGCAAACATCCCTGGGTCCAGGGTGTGAGGTGCATGTCTGTGCTTGTCTCTTGGGTGTATGGAACACAGGTCTTTCGTAAAGATACCCACTAAAAGAGAAATACTTCAGTACATTGTGTTGAAAAATACTGGGTTTTTAACCTCTGCTGTTAACATTGTAAATACTGTCTTAGTTAAAGTTAATGTCTTTTAAAGTGATTATGCCGCTGTGAATTACTGCTGTTTTCATTGATCTTGAATTTGTAGTTTTGCAATGTGTCATAAAACATATCTAAAGAGCCTTGGAGCCTTTGCCACTTTTTCTCAGATAGGATGCAGCATAATAGCCCCACTCCAAAGCAGTTAGGCAACCAATGCAAAGCACTTGCCCACTTGAGCCCAGAGGCAGCTTTTAGAAGTGGAGTTTTGAAATCTCACGTTGTGGGTGAAATCCCGCCAGATTCAGTTTGATTTGAAACGTGCCCAGGATTTCACCTCTTCACCTCTGTTCAGGGTGTTTCTCAGCCTTACAACGTACTGTTGTAAGGCTGAGAAATGCAGCTCTTATCTTCAGGAAAAATTCCTTCTGAAGTGAATCCTGCCAGTGCATGAGATGTCACTGCTCCCGTAAGAAAAGATTACTTGTGCAGGATATAAAATCCTGCTTACAGAAGATCCATTAACTTGAGTGACCCTGTTGGAGTCAAGATTGGGCTCATAACTTCACAGTGATCAGATCTTGAAGCAAGAATTGCAGTCTGCAGGTCAAGGTCCTGCTGGAAAGCTCTCCCTTGAAAAGCTGAACACAACGTGTTCCCGCGGCTCCTGGGCTGGATATACCCCTGGCATAGTCCTGAGAAAGGGCAGGCAGTGAAAAATACACCAATACAGCATTTTGCTTCAGGGGCGATTATCCTAAGGCAATTTCCCTTCCTCGGGGGAGGCCGCTGCAGTAACGTAACCAATGGTGGGAGTCTGTGATGTTCTCGGGCTCGACCAGCCCTTATCCAGAATGCTTTTGGGAAGAGATGGAGTCAGCCTTGTGCTCATCTACATGTGCCAACTTGGGAAACAGCTGAGGCTCAGTCCCATATCTGTGAATTTTAGAATTTTAGTCTTGATGTAGAGACGTGGAGACTCATGCTCCCTGTTTTACCTTTCCATGAGTAGTTGTAGTTTGCGGTGTTGGAGCAGCAGCATGTGATTGCTGTGACTGCTGTAGTGTGATGAACTGACCTTGGCTTACAACAACAGTTTCCCTTCCCGCTCTCTCAGGAAACCAGTAAATACTACTATTGCTTCTGCAAAAAATACCAAGGTTTATTATAGTAATGTTCTGGAGCTTGATGCTGGTGAATGAATGTGAGCCAGTGATGTCACTGCATCAAGAAGTGCTATAAATAAAAAATATTTCAGCTTTCCAACTTGTAAAAGGAAAAGGTGGATGGAAACAGTTTAGCTTAGTCTACGTAGGTGGCTTTACCTTCTGTTTATGAGCCATACTGAATCCTTGTTCAGTCCAAGCGTGAATGATCTTGAATTGCTTAAACCAATTATTAATTCATATTTTTGATCCAGGGATTTCGCTGTGGCATTAGTCCGTCTGTCTTCTTTCCCTCCCTGTATGAAAACAAGTGTGTGAGTCTAAGGATACATGGAAGCATTGGGAAGCAGACATATGCTTTCCTGTGGTCTCTGCGGGACTTGCAGGTTCAAACACAACCTGCCTCAATCGTAAGAACTTTAATTGAGTAGATAAAGAGGTCCTCATAATTATAAACTGCAGTAGGTATAACAAGAGGCTAAATACATAGCTGTGGTTTTAATTAGCTGGTGCTTCAAATTAGTAATTGTGGTTTCAGTCAGAAATCAGTGACTTTATACACTGTTAAAGCCTCATCTCTGTGCAGTTCATTCCTCATTATATCTCTCCATGTGAAGCTTTCAATACAACATCATGCTGAGCTAAAAAGGCAAAAGTTGTAGATATTTGGTTATCTTCCAAGTGCAGTGGAGCTCTGTGGAGGTTTAATTCATTCTCAACAGAGGGATAAGCATTAACTGTTCTTTGTTATGTATATATGCCCATATATAAGTGTGTATACATAGAGGGTGTGCGTGGATGTGTGTGTTTATGTCTAGAATCTATCAGGGAGATAC
Source organism: Nothocercus julius (assembly GCA_013398735.1). NCBI lineage: Eukaryota > Metazoa > Chordata > Aves > Tinamiformes > Tinamidae > Nothocercus > Nothocercus julius. Next base: position 2,365,719 of record VZSV01000011.1, on the reverse strand, counting down.
TGTTTGCACCAGATAACATCAGTGCGTATACTAAAATCTGCTATTCAAGTTGTCGTCTGGAATTTGGTAGCTAATTAGCTGACACAAAGTAGAGCCAAAAGCCTCGTAACAAATCAAATATGGGTTGAAAGCACAGAAGTGTTCCTGAATGCTTGTCACATGAGGGGTTGTCAGTGCAAGTTGAAGCATGCATCTTTCCCTTTCCTCTTTCCCTTTTTTCCTCCTTCAGGGTTTTAATTATATCTTTTCCCTCAGAGGAGCAGGAGGTAGTTTGCAAAGCCAAGAGACCAAAGTACTTCAGCGCTGCTCAGGAGAGAAGTGAATGTGATCTCTCAGCTTGTCATCTCGGTCTGGCAGGTGCACAAAGCAAACTGACACGGAGATACCTGACATCTTGCCATCGCTGCTCGGAGGCGATAGATCCGCTGCTGTTTGTTTGTGTGTAGAATTACCTGCCACCAGAGTCAACTAACCTAAAGTCCCTTCTGGGAGACTGCTACAAAAACACTTTTTAAACCCCCCCTGACACCTGCAATGAAACCTTCCATAAATTTTTACAAGTGCGTGGGACAGCATTAGGTGTTGGAAGTCACGCTAGGCTGATGTGCAGCGTCGGGCTGGGTGTAGACAAGTGTTGCGTGGTTAAAGGGCCTTGGAGCCGGTGCTGCGCTCCCTGGCCCCAGCTCAGTCTCTGGCGGGTGGATGCGCACGTGTTGGTGCACACAGATGTGTGCGTTATGTTCGCACAAACATGCCACAAAATCTGTCTTATTCTTCTGCATAACACTCTGTCAATTCAAAAAGAAAGTTCTTGTCCGTTTTCATTTTAAAACGTACTGACATTACCCACTTTCATACAGTATTATGATTCCAAATTTACGTTTAGGAAAATTACCCAGTGTTTTCTTATTTCTTGCAAATTTGTACTCAAGAGTTGCATAGTTTCTGATGTTTTTCTTCTGTTATTGATAGTAATGAATATGTAACCAAATTATTGGGAAAATAATGTATTGCCTTTTTTGTCCATTTCTCTTCTTCAGCCACTATGAGCAAGACCGGAGTGCACTTAAGAGGAAGGAATGGGAGAGAAGAAATCAAGAAGTCCAGCAAGATGAAGATCTCTTTGCTTCAGGTTTTAACCTATTTGGGGAACCCTACAAGGTAAATTGCAGTGAGATGCTTTACATTTTCATAATGTCTTTTGTCTGGATGCATTTTACAAATATAAATTAAGGTTCCTGTCACCTCTGAGAAATACAAGTATTGCATCTGCCTCGGTACCTTGCACTCCTCGATCCATCGATCTTTCAAATCACATATTGCAGCAGAGGCAAGCTGAATGCTCTGCTTAGTGTTGCACGCTGGCATTGGCAATATCAGGAATTTTCCTTACAGTCCAAGATTTCTCCCTCATGCTGTAAAATGTCTCAATAGAAGCATGTGCAGCTGGTATCTCTACAAGTGGGGTCGTACCTACAAAACTAGGACTTGGTTCTTTGGTTTTAAAAACTCAGGTATATTTTTTGCTTAAAAATAAAAGTCTCCTCTATAAATAATGAGTCTATAAGCTTTCTTTTGCAATCATAACCATCCCAAGAAGTCTTCAGGGAAAGTGTCTGAATCTTTGGGGAGCATAACAAGGCTATGAAAGGGACTCATGACAAGACTTATTCTCTCTAAGGAGCTTTACTGCTTGAGATTTTCATCACCGAGGGATGTCCCCTTTATGATTTCTGCTGCTTTGATTTTCAGTAAGACATTCCCTGAAGAATTCATCAGAATGTGAATTTCCATATCTCTTTCTCCTCCCAATCAGTGACATCCATTGAAAGGCCACCACTTCATCTTTCCATTTTATATTGTTAGCAGCTGGAGGGAGGATGAGGGCTCTTTGAAAATCACCAGAACAGGAGGAGGAAAGACTATCATCATTATCAAATGGTTGCTAATAATTACAGACCAGGAGACTGATTCAGTCAAATAAGGACTATGCAGTGGGAGAGTTTGTGTTTCTTTTTGTTTTGTTTTTAGAAAATGCAATCAATGCATCAAATTTTTTTTTGATTTGATCAAAATCATTTTTTTTTTTTTTTTTTGCATTAGTTCACATTTTACCAACTCTCTTCATAGTAAATAATGAGTAACAATGAACTGATTTTGTTAAGACTTCTTGCTGGTCAGGTAAAGATTCTAGTTCATGTGAGTCGTCATCAGGATTTCAGTGGGTAGCCTTAGAAGCAAATTCATGCAAAGTTATGGATCAGGAACTAGAGCCCCCCATCTACTGTACCATAAGAATTATAATTTCTAGTTTTACATTTGTTAAGCATGTATATATTGGCACTAATAAACAGAATACATAATACATCTGATCAAAAACTGAATGGACAGCAATCAAAATATTATCCTGGTAGTTGGCCTGAGATTATTTATTTATTTATTTATTTTCAAGAGTATCAAATTGCTGCTTTCCACCAGCTTGCCAGAGAAATTTGTGAAAACTGCATCTATGGAATTGACCAAAACATGATGTATTACTATCCTTAAAAATGTAATTATAAATTAATGTAAATTAAGAGGAAAATGGCATGCAAAAATAAGTTACCACTGGCTTAAATGTACAAAATGAAGAGAACTACAGCTGAATATGAAAAGTAGGTTTTGCATCCATTTTGCAATGTGCTGCAAAAAAATAACAATGTGGTAGACTATGATATTTCCTTTATAAGTTCTATATTACTAGAAACATAGAAGAGCCAAATCTGACTCTTAAAGGATACAGAGTGAATTGTATTCTTAAGCAAGCGTAAAACTAAATTCAGGGTTTTACTCATGGTTATTCTAGAATAAAATAAAGAGCCTGTGAGGTGAGAATAAACTATTCAGTTTGAAATCCTTTTCTATTTTGAGCTGTTTCTGGGCAAGTGAGACTTGGGGCCTGGTGCCTGGGTGCACCCATCTGGTTGCTCTAGGTGGGAGCAGAACAACATGAAGCACTGCCCAGAGAGGCCAGTGGGGTGGGCTGCAAGGGCACAAGGTTCCTGTCCTTGGCTGAGCTGGCTCACTTGAGTAATGGGTCCTCTGGAGAGATGACCACTACATTTCTGTAAGATCTAGGGATGGGAGGCATGATGCAGAACACAGAGCAGGAAAGGAAGGGCTGGGAATGTGAGGTCTCAAGAAGCAGAAAACATCTTTTTTTTCCCTTTCTTTGTTTCCCAGACTTAGTATTCCTATTTGCTTGCTATGTGTTCCCCATTTGCTCCATCAGCACCTGCAAAGGGACTGTTAGGGCAGGGAAGGCTGCCACTGCAGTTCTGCAGTTTTGGAGACTTGACAGCTTGCAGTTGCTTTAAGGCTGGTCTAAAATTCGGAACATTTAAGTTTAGAAAGGTCATCTAGTAACACCAAGAGCCCACATAAATGAAACATTTCTTTCCTTTCTCATACAGATCTTAGCAGCACTTCTCACAAGATGTGTGGTTTGATTGTTTGCCCTCCTTAGGTATCCACCACCATCTATCATCTCTCTGTGAGGATTTTTCTGGGAGAAGCTGCAATTTTATTAATTAATTGTTGATAACTTTTAGTGTTTTGAATTAGGAAAGAGTTTCAGAGTTTGTGAAGTTTCTTAGAGAAAACTGTATGAGTAGTTCTGTTCGTTTTTCAAAGTTACTTTTTCAAAGATTTGCCTTAGAAGAGTTTATCTTGAGAAATACAGTCCAATAGGCAGAATTTCCATTGAGGAATCTTTGGAGAATCTTCTTATTTATTACTTTTTTTTTTTTTTTTTCTTCTTTTAAAAGCTTAGCATATCTATGAAGCATGAGAAGTGAATGAATTATGAAACGTCAAGTTTCATACAGTTTTTCACAAAACCCTTGTAAATTGGGCCTATAAGTGTGAGTGCATTAGTGCTTTTCTTTGTAAAGCTATAATGCAGTAGCTAGCTAGCAAATTAGCCTTCCAATAGGATTCCATTACAGATCTTTTTTTGAAAGCAATAGAAGCAAGTGCAGGAAGGTGTACATTTCCTAAATTAACAAGAGCCTGGAATGAGGGGGAAGGCTTCTAGCTATGAGTCACGAACCAGACATATAATTTATGCCTTGAAATACTCAGAAAGTGCATTTCCTTGATAGCAGCAGAGTTGTGATTCAACATGCTGTTCAGAAAATAAGGTGTGCAGAGGTTTCCTTTACAAAATCAGCCAATTATCTAGAATATGAAGGTAGAAATTGCCCCCAATCTGGAAGTAATAAAGAACAACCAGAAATTATGACTAGATTTGATGTTTATCAGGCTGGTCCAAACTTGGCTTCTCATGAGAGTTCTGAATTTATTGTGGAAAAAAAAAATGTTGCACTTTATACCTTAAATCCTGGGGTTTGCACCGCACTACACCACATTGAGTCACTCCAGTTACATGATGTGCAAATCTGATCTTAGTTGTGTGTATTTTAGTTTTATTTCACTGTAAGGCAAATTCCCATTCACTATGTTTTTGCACTCTGGTATAAAAATCATTGAAGACTGTAATAATCTTTCAATTACTTCAATAACAATTGGATCAGAGCTTTAGTGCACTTAAAATTGGCTAAGAATGTCCAAGTTAATTATCTCGATGCTTTTCAGAAAATATGGTTTTATTGGTGCTCCCAGAAAATGACTATAAATAATAATACATTATATTTATATAGTGTCTTTCATCCCCAGGATGTGAAATTGTTGCATGAAACAGAGTTGATATTGAGCAAAATGATATTTATCATTATGTGACAGGTAAAAGAGAATAATTTAAGAGAATCAGATGCTTCCAACATAGAAATGATTGAAAAACTCTACATTCAAATTAAAACAGTGCTTCCCTCTATGAAGTGCTAGGCAAGAGCCTTTTAAAGTGGTGCGGAGTGAGGATACATTTTAAGGACTTTTTTTTTTTTTTTTTTTTCTCCTTTTTTTCCCTTCTGCTTTCTGGACACTAAGCTATATGGACGCTGGAAACGTAGCTAAAACAGAGGGGAACATAGGTGGCCAGGCATTTCCACATGCTTGGTTGCTTCCCATGGGCGATCCCATGAAGGGTTAAACTGTTTGGTGGGGAAGGAGGAAACTGAACAAGTATGTGAGTGTTTGGAGCTTGCATCATAATTCCTGCTGGGCCCTTAAGCACAATGGAATCTCCTTGTTTTAAATTTGGGGGTTGAGCAGAGAGCCTGGTTTTGGCTGCTGCCCAAATGGCTCATTGTGCAACTCAGTTGAAGGAGACTGCTCACATACAAAGAGCTTATTCTTGGCTTAGCTAGAATATAATTTTTGCCACTCAAATGACCAACCTAGGGACTTTAGTCAGTGAATAAAAGTGATTCGTGGTCCTCCGCAACTGGGATTATTAACTGTGTCAGTTAGCAGCACTGGCAAAATGTATATAGAGGAGAACAACATTGAACAGTTAATTTTTAAATCACTGCCTCAGCGCAGTGGTAATATACAGTACAATCCCTGAGAATGAGCAAAGGGAAATTTGCATTTATTATCTTCTTTTTCAACATTTTATACAGCTTAAGAAGTGCTAAGGAAAAAAGTCTTTGTGCAATATTCATCTCATCTCTTGACTAGTTCAGCAGTGAGGAAAATAATCACATATTTCAAGAGGAAGCCGCACTTGGATTTTTTTTTTTCATCCCTCAGTATTTTGCTTAACATTTGAGGGAGTTTGGCTCAGTGGTATGGTAGGATGCCTGGTCGAGGAATGAGCTGCCAAGAGTGGGACTCTCTCTTACCAACCACCAGTTCATAGTGCTGCCTTTGTCCATCTTCTTTTCAGGTTCTTGGATCCCTTTGGCACTTTTTGGTGCATTGAATGAGAAACGAAACATAAAATAAACTTGCCTAAATCTGAAGTGTTACTGTGTACTCTCTTATGCATATGGCAAATAGAGACTTATTAAGTAAGTAGAAGATAAACATCTGCTTGAACAGGAGCTATATTTTTGTTTTTATCCTTTCAGTGCTGCAAAGTAATAATTCTGGAGGATAAGATGCTTCAGTGCTGTGCTGGTCATTTCAATAGAATATAAAGGTCAGGAAGAAGAACGATACATTGGTTCTCTGTGGGGTAACTTAGAACAAGAAGAGGGAGGAAATTAGCTGCATATTAATTATAGCTTCCAGCTTATTTGCCCAGCTCTTTTCAAGTGAGAAGGAAAAGAAAAAAAAAAAAACACTTCCTGATTCAGAAAGAAAATTATAACAACAGTGAAATGCAGATGAGTCAGTATTTATTTAATAATTACTGGAATTCAAGGAAAAGCATGATTCACAAATACAACAAGCCCTTAGACAACGGAAGAATTCTGATGCTTAAGAATGTGGCAGTCATCTCTATTTATAGTCTTCTATAAGAAAATATTTTTGAATCATCTTTTTATTTGAAGCTACTATAAGAATTCAGTGGTTAGAAGCATTTGTTTTATCTAGATTTAGATGGAGATACCTGGGTTCAAACTGAACCTTCTGCAAGAAAGCAAACGAAATTACACCAGAGAAGAGTTTGGCCCTATATGTTAACTAGTCTGCCCTGCTTCAATTTATGGTAGGCCTATAGGGTCAACAGGGTAGTAGAGCAATAACATACCTAAATAAAATGTGTGATTGCAACTCAAATGCTCAGTAACCAGTAACGGTTGGATCATGTTTCACAAGATACAAAATGTATAAGCCCAACTTATCTGACATAAAGCCAGACTCTTTTGCTCATAACATCCATAACTGATGTAATTCAAACATTTCTCTGAGAGCATATTTAAGAAAATGGGAAGCAGTATACAAACGTTATTCATGCAAGCCTGTTTTGAGAGATTCTTTGAACACAGTTATTGATAGGTTTTTCTTACATAACATATGCAAGATGTAATTGAAATTAAATTAAATGTCAGCATGACACCATTAAACAGCTAACATTTGCCATCTTCTAAGACAACTATGCCGAGCAGTAACTTCTCGATCAGGAATTTAC
>VZSV01000011.1:2344644-2357671 GCA_013398735.1 Nothocercus julius | reverse complement strand
TTTTTTTTTTTTTTTTTTTTTCCCCTAGAATATGCACTATTAAATTTACTTTTGGCAAAGATTTGTGAGAGTCCCAGTAAGCAATAGTAAATGAAGTTTTAAAATCACAGCTTGGAATACTAACCTTGCTTCTTTCCCATTAATATTAAAAGGTTAAATCTCTGTTGGATATAAATGCATTTATACTAGCTAGAATTCTGAATAGAGAACTATAATGTCTTAGTTCATCTGCAGTTTTCAGATTTTGCATGTTCAGTTAGGAGCTAGTTTAATATAAAACACACAGTTTTAAACTTCTTAAGGAAAAGTGGAAGTGCCCAAATGTCAGTGGTATGAAACTGTTCCACCAGTAACAGGTTTAATTGCAGAATGTGCTGAATTCCCATTGCTTTAATGGAATCAATGTGGCTTAAGTTCTGAGTAATGCTTGTGAAAATGTGTCCCATTAAAGCTTTTATGCATTTTGAAGAGCTCTTAATGTTGGGATCCGGTCCCAATCTCTGCTACCAACAGCTTAAGCTGTTGAATTTTGTATTGCTGGTCAGTCCTCCGAGGAATATTTTATTTGGTTCATACTCTTGTCCACTCCAAGCACAGATGTGTTATACGGGTACCAGTTGAACTGTTTATACTCTGTGTACTTTTTCTTCTATTCTGACTTTCTCTAAAGCAGTAACCATTGCAAGGTAGGTTTATAGTGTACATATGAGTAGAATTGCAATGCGTTTTTCATAGCTTTCTGTTTTCCCAAAAATATTTCCCTGCTTGGTAATATTTTCATACTAGCAACAAGAAGTGATGCATTCTTAAACCACTTTATTGCAAAAGGTCAGATTTTTCTATTGGAATAATTGTTTCAAGCCAATAATTTGTTTGACTATTTAGAAACTTGATGTTATTTATTAACATTCCAGGCAGCAACAAAGACTGATGTGTTTTGCAGTAGAGCTTGGAATAATTTTCTGGGAACTGCATCTGAAAACAGTAAAAGGCCTATTTATATCAAGTGGAAGCTGAGGGTTGCTTGCAGATGGTGTTTTATTAGAAAATGTATTTGTTAATAAACGTAGCTTTGTACAAGATTACTTTACAGATGTTTCTGTTTATTTTTACCTTAGGTTAAAAATCTGCTGATGTAGATGGCTTCATAGTCTGTTGCATTTTGTTGCTAGCATTGTTTGGCAAGTAAATAATTGCATGCAAAGGAAATAATGATGTTGCAAAAGCAAATACATTTATTCACTTTTGCCATCTATTAAGACAATAGTCAATAGATGCACTTTAAAGTGAAGCATTAATATGAAGCATTTTTATAATAGAATATGCCTTTTACAATTTGCATCACCTATTAGAAGTGCTTCTTTCTTTCTCTTTTCTCTTTCTCTCTTTTTCTTTCTGTCTGTCTGTGGTAAAATCTGTCTTTCTGACTGTTGAAGTCGGCAGAATGCTTAGTGCTGATTTTTGGGGGCAGAATTTCACCCACAAGATTTTTGAAGAAAAAACTAAGAACCTCTGAGGCGAACTGTTGTTTTTGGAAAGCTTCCTAGGCAAGTGGATGAAAAATTGCACTGTAAATTTGTGACTGTAGCTGTTTCAGCTTATATCCTTTGTAGTGAAAATGATAAATGCATAATTAATTTCATTTATGATCAGATAAATGGTAAACTTTGGTCACTTTAGCAATGACTGCAGATGATAATTTTAAAATAGCATCTGTGCTACGGAAGTGAACAATGATTTGGAGAGAGAAAGAAAACCTAGAGTTGTGTTGAGGTGAAGAATAACTTTCCAGTGTGATATAGAATGTGTGACAAGGGCCAGACTGATGGATTTTTCTTACAGACAAATCTCCTCCTGATTTTGGAGGAGTGGTTTTTTTTTTTTTTTTTTTTTTTTTTTTTTTTTTTTTTTTTTTTGGGTCCTTTTCTCCCATGTCAGGACTATGAACTTTGGCCCTCTGTGTTTTTCCACAGATGTGTATCCTGAATTTGATTTACCCTGCGTTCAGCAATAAAACTCCTTCCAATCCAACATTATAGATAACTGGTTTAGTTTAAGCTTAATCAGAACTGACAGTGCACACCTGTGAAGCTCATAACCTTTTCAGAATGACTGCAGCGAGTGGCTCTGTTGTAATCTTTATACAATTGATGTGGAGGCTTATGATCCTTTGGTGGGGCTTATCAATTTATGAACCTTCCCTAGCCATCTCAGCCATAGTGATCTGCTTGAAACTGTTTTGCTCCTGCTCCATGGGTTTCCATCTTTACACCATTCCAGGTGGTGGTGGTGATAGAGGTGGTCGTTGTCTTCCAACTAGCAGTAGGAAAGTTGCTTTTCAGGATATTCCCTTGTCGTTAGTTTGGTAGTTCCTGTGCATCTCCAAGTCTATTTTTCAAGCTAAGTGAAAATCAAAATTGGAAATATTTTTTTTTCCAGTGAATTTTCTCTAAATTTTGCATGTTCTCGAGATGAAGAATTCTATGGAGAAAAAAATTGTAGGTGAAGTTCATGGCATAAAGGCATCTCTAAGATGTGCACAGGTGGGAAAGCGAAAGACAATTTTCAATATCAAAGGGATGGCTGGGTAGGGAAGTAAGTGCCCAAATATTTGAACAGGCAGATTTAGAGGATGAGTTCAGACTGATGTGGAAATATTGTCCCATTTATCATGGCTTAATGGAATAGGATGTTGAGTGCCCTGGAAGCATTCTGCCATGTGTGCGGAAGTGATCAATTTTATGACATAATTTGTGTCACTTGAGGTGTTGCTCCAAGAATCTTTGCTCGGTGGTGGGGCCCAATTGTGCCCTCAAAATGCCCATCCATCTTGCAGCCACTTTGCAGTGGACAGGGTTGTTAATGCCTTGCTGCTGGCTCGCCTCTGCTCCGCCAGGGACTGGGGGCTCGAGATTTCTCGGCTGGTAGAGGTTCATGGTAAGTGCACAGAGACTTTTCCGTCTGGGTTGAGACATGGTGGTGGCAGCAGCAGTTAAGCACCCAAGTAACAATCGTTGCTTCTCAGCAGATGCTGCTCTATGGTGTCTGAGTCCTGCCCGATCTGCACACGCCTAATTCAGAGCTGTTTGCACCATGTTCCAGGTCCAGAGATAGCAGTGCAGAGCTGTGTCCTTTAAGGACTTTTCTATCATCGCCTGAACCTTTAGATTTCTTTTTCCTTTAGATTTATTTTTCCTTCCTACTTCGTTTTACTTACTGGTACTGTTTTCCAATTGTTAAGGTACAAAATCTTAATGCATTGGTGCCTTGGGGTAAAACACGGTGTAACCTCTAGCAGCCAGGCTTGCCAGCTGCTGAGATTCAGAAAATATGAAGCAGACCTTTCAAAACTTGGAGGCCAAAGGCTATCAGGTGACTCCAGAGGCCTTGTAGAAATGAATTAGATCTCACGACACAGAGTTGATACCAGTGGCCCTGGAGTTGAAACATAATATTATCAGAAGACTCAAGCCATAAACTTCATTTCCTCTTTCGTTCTTATTAACTCTTGTCTCTTCATTATGTATTTAAATATATATATATTTATATATTATGTATATGTATATATGAGCTTGCATTTAACATTTGATAAGTAGTGAATGGCCTAGGTGTTTCTGTGTTATATAGAATTACATCTCCTTAAATTATATGGTGACAGGAGATTGTTACTTACCACTCAGAGAATTGCATTGTTAAATCCTATGCATTTCTTTGAAAAAGTAGAGTTTAGAAACCACAATAGCAGCTGATCCCCTCTCTGCTGTATTAGAATCCAGAATCTTGATACACTTATGTGTATTTAAACCTTTAGGAATCAGATGCTTACAGATTACTTAAAAATGACTAACTCGGCAGGAGGCAGAAGAAAGTAGGTACGTTTCAGATTGGCCCTGAGCACAAATTACGGAGTGTACAAAGTGAAGCAAGGGGTTTTAGGGTCTGAGGGAGCGTCAGAAGCTACATTCCTGGAAAACCTCAGAACAATGCGTGGGTTTCCAGTGTGTGTTTAGAGACAGGAAATGAAGGGCATTTATGATAATGTTTGATTCTCAAGGCAGAGTTTTTAAATCTCCCTGCACAGTTGCCCTCACTTTCCTGCAAAGCAGCAAGTGACCATATACCAATTTTTCCCCACAATACAAAGCTAGGAACCAGTCCAAAAGGACTACAAAATCTATGTCACCACCCACTTAAATAATAATAATAAAAAAAAAGGACACTTCTCTTTTCACTTTACTTCTAGGAAAATATTTTGACGGGTCAGTGTACTGCAAAGTGATAAGCTTCTGTTATGTGTTTCAAATCATTCTGTTATCGCTGTATGTATTGATTAGCTTAGTACTTTCTGAGCTAGCTATAAAAAAAGGCTGCCCTCTTTCTGCATTAAAGAGCAAGAAAAATTGACAGGTAGATAACCATATTGATTGAACCCAAATAGAGGCTTATATATGACTTATAAAACTCTTTATAAGAACCAAAGTCAGTTTAATTTTTTTTTTTTAATTAAATGGAAAGTAGATGTCTTTAACCATCCCCACACCCTTTTGATATACATTCTGTTCTCGTTGCCAACTATAACGCATTACCGTGGTCGTGGGCAAATCACTTTTTCAAATGCAAGCTTCATCCCTCCCTTAGACTTGGAGCTCTCAAGAAGAATGGCCTGAATCAAGCATTAAGCTGAAATCCCTTTGCTTGGTTCATATTTCAGAAGTCCAAGGCCAAAAACAAACCCAAAGAGCAGTTATTTCTTGCAGTATTACAGGTTACAGCCATGTGTTTTTCATTTGTAAATACTGTGAGAAGTAATGTTCTTGTGATACTTCTAAATGAAGACCATGTGCCAGCACTCGACTGAAGACCTCTTACTGTGGCCTTTCTAAGGCTACTGTCCGAGCGCTTGGACAATTGCAAGCCAGGCCGTTTTGCATGGGTGGAAAAACGGCAGCCTTTCTAAATTACAAGTGAATGTGCCAAGATAATTGTGCGTATTTAGGGCCTCATTTCTGAACCACTGTGACGAGGGGCATTTCTTCATTTGACTTTAGTGACTGCAGAATAGGGCCCATAAAATTTAGGGGCCATAAAAGTTGGTTGAATAGGTATTCATGATTAGGGTGAATAGCTGAAAGATCTGACTACGTGTATTTGGGTTGGGGAAAGAAGGTTTATCTAGCGTTTTTCACATTGTGAGTTTCTCCTGTTCTGTTTTTTTTTAAGCTATTCCTCCTGTTTCCTTGCTAGGAGGAAGAGGAGATCTCAGTGAAATTAAAGAATACCTGTTTTTGTGAAAGGTCAATTTTATGGGGGCTTGAAAAAGTGATTTTCTGGCCTTTCTAAGATTCCTTAAAATCAAAGTAAATGATGCTTATAAGTGAATAGTTATTGGCCCAACTTAAGTGTGAGAAATACTGTCAATCTTTTATGAAACGTCATAAAATGAAATGACCTCAAAGACCCTGGGTGGAGAAGTGTCAGAATTTATTTTGTTCAAGCAAAGCTGAAGAAGCATCATCCAGTGGCGGCAGCGGGACTAGAGGGTCTCTGCCATGGCCTCGGTGCCTGTCCCAATCACTTTGTTGATGCTTCTGAAGCTTCTTTTCCAGCTGAATGGAGGGCAGAAATCTTTTAATCAATCTTCTCCCTCCTTCTTGTGTATGGTTCTCTGTGTTTCAGTGCTACTGGCTAGGAAAGAGGGATACAATGTTTACTGTCCATTTTTAGAGTTTTGGGATTTTCTTTTTAGATTGCTGGTGGAAAGCCGTGCCTAAGTATACATTATAGCAGCTTTTCCATAACTCAAACTAGCTTTTCAACTTCTTCCAGTTAATTTAAGGAAAACTTAACAAGCCATAGAGAGAGTTCAGTGTTGTGATAGCTCACTTTGTGTTGACTAGCATAGTCTTTGAATAATGAGCAGAAGTTCGTAGAGCTCATTTTTCAGCACCTGTTTCCATTCGTCCGGCATGCACATGTGTAACGAGGAGGTGCTGGTGGGTCTTGACACTCTGCAGAGTGGTCAGTGGTTCTTCTAGGACCAACCCAGCAAGTTTAACCAGGTCAGAACTTTTATACTGGATGTTAATGCTTTTGTGGAACAGGACCAGCTTTAATAAATATATTGTGTCTGTGAGCTTTAAAACAAAGACATAGAAAAATGCTCATGTAAGAAAAGATGAGATTGCTTTTTCAGATATTTGAATTTTTTATGATGTATGTTTTCCCTCTGGGCTGTGATCAGTCCTCGGGTGAACCCTTGCTCTTCTTGCTTAGGAAAACAGAATCAGCACATATTTGGGTATCAATGTTTCGCCTTCTCTGTGATAGAATGAATGGAAATTGTAAAGTTTGCCATGTGCTATGTTAAATATTATTTTATCTGACTCTGAGTAACACACAGTCTGAAAGAAGCTACTGTACAGATCTGCTGCCCTTTCGAGGCTGGACTTTGAGGTATTTTTCCCCATATGCTCGTGTGTGTGGTTTTTTTTTAATTTATTTTTTATTTTTTTTTTTATTTTTTGTAGAAGCACAGGAATTGCAGTTTTAAATAGTCTGAAAATACAGAAGTTGATTTTTTTTTTTTTAAAGTTCAGACACACGTTTTTGCATGGGTAATGACAGCTGTCAGAAATCATTGCTGGGGCTGCACGCAGGAGTTGTCAGGACAATTTCTGCTCCTGAACAGAGGAGTGACTCTTGCTAGTAGCTAAAGCAGGCTTTTTCCCAAGGCAAAGGGAACTTCGATTCACTAAGTGAATATGATGAGCGTGTTCCATATGTATCTGTTAAATGTATAAAAAGAAACATAAAGAAAATACAAGTTAGTGGACAAATACATAGAAAAAATAGTTCTAAGCCAAATGAAAACGCTAGTTAAGTAGGAAATAGGAGGTTGCTTTCTCTGGTAAGTGTAGATGATTAAGACAGAACTGGAAAGCACCCTTTGAAATGCCAGGAATTTTTGCAGCCCAAAGGTGCAGACTGTGTGGGTAGAGACTACAGAGGTAAGAGGAAACTGAACACAAACCACTGCTCCAGGTGCAGTGATAGCACTGGAGGTGCAGGTAAAGCAGGGGAGGGAGAGCACCATCCATTGTCGAAAAGAGCAAAGACTTACAAAGAATTTTGCAAGAACAAAATGTTATGAAAAAGGAAGGAGTAAGAAAAGAAAAATAAAGATTACTATGCAGGAGAGATGTAGCAGATGCAGACAAGTTTTAGGCATGGCCTGAACATACGGGAATATTTTGCTTCAGGTTTCAGTCAGGACATGTTAGCCATGAGGCAGAATGGATGATGGAAATGCTGGCATGGAAATCGGACTTTCAGTTGAGGCAGGACGTAGAGAGCTCAGGGTGGTAGAGTCTTCCCGGTGGAGGAGCAAGAGCTGAAGCCCTTCACAGCTCTTAAGCTTATCAAACTCCATCTTGTGAGAAGGTCTCTGTGATATGTGAGCAATTACTCTAATGATCCAGAAGGCAGTTTCTTCCTACTTTGTATTTTTGTGTCTTTACATGCCCGAGATGCTTGCTCACATGCATGTTTAGTTCATTGACATCCAGTATTGTACTTAGCCTTTAAACCACGAGAGCAATACCATATGAATCATATTTATAACATACCTTCAAAGTGTGAAAATCAGAGGAGGGTCTTAAATGAGTATTTCCAGTTTTATGGCCAGTCGCCCTACTATAAGCTAGTTGTCTCTGATTCAAGTATGGAAAAGTATTTAGGAGCTGCAGGTGAAAACATCATATGGGAATACTTTAATACAGAGAAAAAAAAAAGTTGAACATATAACTTGGCAACTCTCCATGAACTGCAGATAGAGGTTAAAGTTATTTAGTTGGCAGGCGATTGCTAGTGTATTAGCAATGTTGGAAAAAAAATCTAATTTCTGTATTTTGGCTTGTGCAGTAAAGAAATTCCTCCCACATAAATATGTTCATTTCACCTTCTGGGAAGCAAAGAAAGGAAACTGTAGCTGCAGTCTGTTATTTAATCTTCCTGAAATTAGCATTTGGTGCTCAGGAAGATTGAAAGATTTAATGCCAATGCCTTCCTCAAAAGAAAGAAATGACACACCACATATGTTTTAGCAATGGTTAGGCTGTTAAATGGAATTAATCAAAATACATGTTAAAATATTTCCATGTGTTAATTAGCAATGGTTTGGAACATTAAAATACATATTGGCTTGGGAATAAATTAGCAAAGAAATATCAGATTGAGTTTGCAGGCTTCTAATTGCAACATAATATATTGTGTGTTTTTAAAAGGTAGATGTAAGTATGCTCCTACGAAATCCTATGGCAATGTGCATTTAAAACTTGGTAATAAAACAATCTGAAACAGTCTTTGGTTATGGCAGAGAGCATGTTACCATTTCCCATTTTAAAAGAAAACATTAAATCATTCTCCTATATAATAAAGGAAGAGCAAACTGGTTTAAAAATGCCACAAGTTTCATCTCGGGCCAAAAGGAAGTTTTAAAATTTCTGCTTTGAAAATCGTGATGATGTAGCAGCTACCAACAGCAGGTCTCCTGTTGCTCTGAGTAGACTGAATTCGCATTTGCTTCTCAGTTCCTTTCCGGTCAACACGAACTTTGTTTTCCATTCTCTTGCCTTGATTCAGTAGCCTGAGTTTAGTTAAATACATATATGAGACCAGACGAATGGATATGTTTATGCTTTTAAATTCACACGCACACAGGAGGTATGAACGTCTATGGCAGCGTTATGGAGACCTAACTCCTAAGTGGGTCTTGAGGCCGCGGTTGGTTAACAGCGTTGGAAGCTCAAATTTATCTTCTTCCCAAGTTGTCCTGCACATAACGTGGCCGAGGCAGTCGAGTCTTGCACCAAGGCCTCCTGTTTAGGGGAAGGGAGGCCCTGGCTCTGCTGGATTCAGCTGTCTCCTTTCATGGGGGCCTCAGGCTGCAGGTGACGGAGGGTGGGCAGGAGGGGATAGTTCCCGGGCAGAGATAACCCAGTGGCTCCGGCCTCAGGGCAAAAGCCTCCATCCCCTCGCTCTGGGGGAGGAGGGAAGGGAACAGAAGAAAGCCCAGACACAAGCTCTGAGTGATTTCCTGAAGTTTTAACCCCAGGGTGATCTCCTGTGATGGAGCACGTGTGTGTATGAGGGAATTTCTTGAGCATTCAACCTAAAGAACTTCAAAAAAGTGCAGGTGTTGATTTTAATTTTCTCTATATTTACTGTTCAAGGTCATTTGTAAAATAATATTGAGAGTGAAGAAAAGAGTGTGGGAGAAGAGAGAGGAAGAGGAGAGGATAAATACAGATGTAGTCATTTCCGACCTCATGGGCTGATTTTTGCTTGGGTTGCTAAAAGTCTGAGAGAGGAGTCACTGAGAGGAACTGTAAGCTTTAATCCCTATTAACATTGCCAGTCTAAACATATTTCAGTTGGTGCCCGCTGCTTTCCCTTGCACGCGTCCTCAGGGTAATTTCACGTTGTTGTATCCCCCAGATGTGTAGCCTCGCCGGGTTATATCTCACCGAGATGCACGCTGTGACCCTTAAATCTGCAAGGCAAGCTGGCAATTACAACTGCTGTTTGTAAATACCCAGGTACCCACTTTGTGTTTAAACAGAAGCACTGAGATAATTGTTTTCTTAAATATGTAAATCAATCTAAAAAACACAGATACGTGCCCTTTGTAAACTTAGGAAACTGTGATGGTATTAATGAGAGCTCTTCCTGAATGAAGGCTGTGAGACCTGGTCAACTCCCCAGACCTGTCTGTGGAGTTTAATCCTTTTTGATGCCAAGAAACCGGAACTCCCATGTCACCAGGAACTGAGAATGCCTTGAAAAACACATAATTTGTGCTAGCACATGCTAGTGACACTTGAATATGGTTAATTTTGATCCTTTCTTCACAGCCAGGCATAGCCTTCTTGAGTAGTTTCCCTGTGAAGTGAAACCTCACAGTCTATTTTGCATCGGGAGGAAGGAGAGATTGTAACATGTTCCTTTCCCGCCAACACAACACGCGCTGACATGAAATATGGAACAAACTTAGCTAGGGAAATATTAGAGAGACTAATTTTTTTTTTTTTATTCAAAGCTATTATGGTAGGCAACCACATCATTTGCTGCACAATACCATAATCGCAAAGGTCCCCATTTAACATGGTTTCATGGTGTGGACCACTCACTGTGGTGTCAGGGACCACAAATGGTTTGCAGATCCAAGTCTGGGAATCAGGGATTTAGGGCTTTGCCAATATTTCTGAAAGGAAGACTTTTAAGTTCCCTGGGCCTGTGGAGGCACAAAAAAACAGTGAGGGGCTGTGCACTGTCTGTGCCAAAGGATGATACTGCTTTATTGGCATAAATTATTTATTCCACCCCAGATAGGAGGAGAATTGCTGTGCAGGAATGGAGTCAGAACTGCATTCAAAAGTTTCTGCCTATAAAAAACAAGAAATATATTTAAGTCTCATTGAATTTGTACTTAAAACTCCTTTTGCATTTTCTTCTCAGTGCAATGATGAATTAGTTCTTTCTTAAAACACAAGCGATGTGTTGCTCTACTCCAGATATGCAAAATAGAACAGTCTAGGGGAGAACATCTTTCTCTGTAATATGTGAGAAGGTGATCTGTAAAATACAACCAGGTTAGAAGTGCCTGTCCCTTTTATGTTGGCATTGCTGTGCAAATGATCCCACTGATTTCAAATGCTTTCTTTTTTAAGACTTTCTTGCTGTGAATAAAAGCACCAAAATTGGGCCTTAAATGATCAGATTGAATAAGATTTATTTAGGATTGGAAAGAAGAGTAAGATGTAGCAGGTATGTAGAGAATTATTGCTCTTTAGAGAAGAAAAATTAGAATCTGCAAATGCTGTTTTTGTAAACACATTTTATTAAGATGTAACTGCACCTGTGTTTCATCAAGAAAATTGTTACAGTTTTTAATATGCTTTGATATACTGAATATATTTGATTTATTTAGATAATAATGTGGAGGGGTGGCTTTTTTGAGTGTTCCACGCATGTTAAGTCCCTAGGCCTGAGCACCAGAGCTCTTGAGAACGGGCTGGGTTACACAGGGTGCCCATGTGTGCTGGTGCAGGCGGCCCAGGTGAGCCCGGGAGCGCGTGGAGAACGGATCCGGGCGCCGCCGCTCCGTGGTTCTCGTCATGGGGTGACCCCGGGTGGGCAGGAGGACCTGTCCAAGCGCTTGCTCACTGGCACCCAGGCGCGCTCGCCTTCTCGGGCACTAGGCCCGGGGCTGACCCAAGATGGATCCTGTGCCAGGGTCCTTGGAGGGCTGCAGAGGACACGCTGCAGGTCCCTCACGGGCAGAAGGTGTCAGGGCATGGGCCAAGAGGGGTTTCCCTTTCGTTAGTCGCAGTATCCCACAGTGTATTTCAAGTATCACTAGCACAGAGCTTGCACGGAGTAGCTGGGCGTAGAAAGGGGTTTGCTTTTACCTGCAGGCTGCAAGCCTGGTGTGAAGCAGCCCGGCAAGTAAAACGGCGGCAGTTGCGGTGTCGGTGGAGACTCGCTGAGGAGCGGGCGGAAGGGGGGCGCGAGGCGCGCGGGGCTGCAGCACGCGGGGCTGCAGCGCGCGTGGGGCTGCGGCTGCAGGGCCGGCGCCGTCAGCGCTCAGCGCTCGGGCTCCTCCAGAGCCCTTGTCTTTTCCCTAGCAAAATGGAGTTCCGACTAATTCGTTCTTGTTGCTCTTTCTGTGGGTACCTGCTTCTCCATAGCCCTGGGAATAAAGCCGACTCCTGCTCTGTGTTTGGGAGCTTCGGCTTCATGGGCTTCGGAAATGGTCATTTTCCTGACAGTGGTGTCCTAGGTTTGTTTCTCTGTGTGCATCTGTACAAATCTGGATGTAAAATCATACATAGAAACACAGCTACTTACATGTGCGCCCACATGTGCAATACAGAGGCTAAGGAGACTTTCCCTGGCCCAGTGCTACAATTTCACAATAGATCAAATGAGTGACGAAAGTGGAAAGGAATTGCGCATTTATTGCCTCCTCTCCTGTGACATAAACCCACCACATCTGGTTTCTGATTTTGGCCCCTAATGCAGGCAAATATCGCAAGCCCCAGCCCCTGTCATTTCTAGTCCTCCCTTCAAAAGCGAGACCCCAGGGAATTATTTTTCAGCTGAATGCCCTCTGTGCGGCTAAGTGCTTAAAATTTACTGGCATTGCTTGCTTGTCTCTTGCTGAATGGGATTATACAATTACTTTTTAAAGTCCCCCTTGTTCCCACCGCTACTTGCACCCTCAGTTCCTCTGAAAAAGTGGCAAAAGCAACTGGGTCCCCGGTGCGTGTGTCAGGCGGGTCCTGCGCGCTCCAAGCAGGGGCTCCGTTCTGAGAATCCATCCGGCGTTTTCTGTCTGGAAGCTCCGAGTTAGCAATTTGGTTTTTCACCTTAAGGTGACTGTGGTAGCAGTGTGCAAGGTGTGTTAGTGGATTTTATGTATTTGAACATGCAGACAAGGGAAGGCATTCAAAGGCATTCTCCCACTGTTTTTCATATATTTTCGTGCTGGTGACAATCTGGACTTTGCATATGGATTATTCTAATCACATATCCTTGTAGCAGAGCCTCGCCTTGGACCAAGCATCGGTGTGCAGAGACACTGGGCAAAGAGCAGAACAGAGAGTTTGGAGCAGAATTTCCCTCGGTGAATGATTGCTTTCCATTTGCTCTGAGGAAAAAAGACAAAAAAGCCACAGGGCTGCATTTGCACAGCTCTGTGCCTGAGCTAATAAACTCTGCTGAGAGCTTCAGCTCAGCCTTGCGCGTTTTTTTTTGTTTTTTTTTTTTTTCCTCAGCCTGAAACACAAGCTGAGATAACTCTGCTCTGCCCACGACAGGCAGCAGGAGTATTTATTCCCTGAAAGGCTTCCAAGTGTTTTGAGGCCTAGATAACTACAGCAAGGGTTTGTGTGCGTGTATAAAAATATACCCCACCTAAGATTTGTGTCAAGTCATTTGAAAATCGAGCAGACTATGCACACAATCT
>VZSV01000011.1:2333222-2344614 GCA_013398735.1 Nothocercus julius | reverse complement strand
TTTTTTTTTTTTTTTTTCTTTTTTTCTTTTTCCTTTTCTGTTTAACTGGCATTTTTAAATGTGCCTGTTATGCAAGTCTCCTTAGGGATTACCTTTGACACTGGGCTCTTAAAGTTGCAGCATGCTTGCATAAGACGCTTGCACAACGAGTACCGCTCTTCAGAAATAGCAGGTTTTGACCCAGGATGGCGAGCAGCAATCCTTACGAACGATGTTGTCCGCAGCATTTTGTGAGGATGTTTTGAACTAGGCCAAAACGGAGGCATAGAAAATGGAGTAAAAGAGACTGCTGGGAAAAAGAAAACAAAAACAAAACAAAAAAAATACAACAGAAAAGCATCACATATTCTCGCATATTTGACTTTAAATAGCAGGGATATAAGTAACTATTTCAAAATGTGGTATCTCAGCCTTTGAGTTTATTTACTAGAAAGGAAAAATCAATGCATTTTGTCCGGGAGAATCAATTTGTGCTCCTGCCAAACTCAGTGTAATTTTTATTTTCAGCTTCAATGGAAACATGTTTGGACCCTTTATAATTAAGGTTAATAGATGAAAAATGTTTTCCAATTTCACTTTTCCCTGTCATACATCTATACTTTCTCTATAACATGCCAGAAAAGGAGACCCGAGTATAAACCTACTCTTCTGCAGAGATTTTATTTTTAGGGACCTGATTCCAAACCCACTGTTGCCTGTGGAGTTCTAGTCGTTGACTTCAGCAGTGCTTGTGCTGAGACTTATGAAAATAAATTCATAAAGAGCGGTCCTGAAACTAGCCCGTACAGGTGACGACTGCATTATAGCTGGACTTGGTGTTTGTACTGTTCCCTTCTGCAGCACTTCCAAACACCACAACTTTTGCTGAAACACGCTTTTGGGAAAATAAATGGAGAACTTTATGAATACTATAGCTGTCTCAGTATTCATACATAATAAACCCAGCTTCTGTAAATAACTCATTTTATCTGTCAAACATTGTAGGCACATATGCCACATTAACTGTCACTGGGGTCGTAAATAAACAATGTATCTGTCTGCACGTTACTTATGTCTAGGGGAAGTGCACAAGTACACAGGAAAAACAGTAAGGAACCTGTTTTAATTGTAAAATAAAATGTTGGTGTTGCTATTGCTAATTATTTTAAATACATCTGAAATTAAAAGTACAGTTCAAAATTCAATAAAAGATGGAAAAAGGCAGTGCTCAAGTGAAATTCAGTTAATGATGCTTCTGTATGTTTCTTGAATACATTTCTGATCCCAGTTGCTTGAGTGTAATTGGGCGAAATTTGACTCTTCTTTAAAGTTAAAACAAACAAACAAAAACCTCCAAAGCATGTGGGTAGAGTTTGGAGTCTTGACAGTGCCTATAGCTGGTGCTTTCATGACAACAAGCCAGAATCATCTCTAAATAAACAATTTAGATTTGGGATAGCAGTGCAAGTCCAGACTCTCAGCTACTGTCTGTCTATAAGCTGAATCTGTTTGGCTTTGTCACACTGTGCTCTCCTTTCTCATGGCTTGTGTATATTTCTACAATTGTTTATGATCACATTTAGGTATCAGAGATTGTAGGAGCCATCTAGCGAGATGTCAAAATATTAGGAGTTTGCTTGACCACTGGGTTATTATGATTGTCAAGTTATGTTTTGCATGCTTTTAATGTTGTCTTTGCTAGTCAGAATTCATGCTTAAAGACCAATTTCTGATCTTGTCTTTCTAAGAATAATTTGTTTATTGATGCGTATTTGAAAATAGATAAAAAAGGAAATCCAAGCTTAACAGAACCAGATTCTCTTCATCCCCATCTAAATTCTCTATACTTTTAATGAAAAAATTGTTAATCTACCAGCTGGATATGGATAGGGCTAACAGGCTTGTTGTTTTTGATAGAGTAAAATTAAGTTAAGCTCTGCCTGAGCCAAAAACAATAGTAGATCTTACATTGTCAGGCAATATTATCATTATTAATTATAGAATTATTATGATTACTGTACTCTATTAACCAGTCATGCTTCAAGAGTGTTTGTGTTTTAAAACAAAAACCTTTATAAATGCTGCTGATTTACTGGGATACACCTTTGTATTAATAGTTTTTTACCAGAGCTAATGACCCAGAATATTAAGATTTAAGATGTTAATGTTTTTAGTGCAATAGATAATAGTGATGCAATTCAGTCTTTAGATATTTGCATTAAGCTTTTGGTAACTTCAGCAGGAGGAGTTTGACCCTAGGTGAGCATCTATTACTTTGATAAAATACCAAAATGTCAAACAAAGGCCAAAGGTACATTTAAACCTGATATATCTGCAGTCACAGGGTAGCCCTCGCTTTGGGAAGAAACGCCTTTTGGTTGACATGCATACAGCAAGAATTCATCACATCCATCCCCATTCTTTTCCTTTGACATTATCTGTTAAATATCTGATAAGTTGTTTTTTAACAACTCTTCCACCGCCCACAATATTGCACGCGGTGTGCTGGAAACGTATAGGATCTATAAGGAGCTCTTTTTGATGGATTTAAACAGCAGAGCTAAGAGGAGGATTCCAGTGCAGACACCTCTTGTTAACAGCCTTTCTGTAGGTGCTTAAGTTCAAATTAACTGTTCTAAAACCCAAATTAGAGTCAAATCTGATGTGAGCCAATTTACTGTGCACAACAATCATGGGCAATGAAAAGTGTTCTGCTAGATTGCTGTTTAAATCGGATCACTATAGCTCCCTCGGTGGGAAAGCTGTACAGAATAACAATGGCCAGCGGCTAAATGTAATTTAATTATTAGGTTTACACATTGGTTAGTTCTTGCATTGTTTAAAGAGAAACATTTTTTAGCCAGGTGTGCGATGTCTGGCCAGCGTTGGAAATCATTATAAAAAGCTGGAGGAATAATAGACTGATGCTCTAACACACATTTAAATTAAGCAAGATCTGATTGCTGAATGTTGCACTCCAGCAAAGGGTGGGCAGTTCATTGCCATCAGGGGCTGACATTTGGTCCTTTTTGTATATGGCATTGTTAGTGGTATAATGTGTCGAGCGGTGTAAGGGCTGCCTGCTGGAGAGCCTGGGAGGCTGAGAATAAAGCTTCCTTGTGACTGAAATATCTGTTGTTTCACACAGCAGCTTTTCTGGTTGAAATCACATGGTAGATCTGAGAACCTCCACTTAGTATTTACGAACCAAACAGAAAGGAGCCTAATAAGATGTCAGTCCGTCTTTATCTTTCAACTGTCTGTTGGTCTTTCTCCTAACTGAAAAATACTTCACATTGCTGACTGTAAGGTGATACAGGGTATCAGTGCTCCGATACTACGCTGTTTTCCCCCAAGTTCTCTCTTCTGTATTGTAACAGCAAAATTCCGTATCACATCACTGTTTGATATGAAATTGCTTGATAGGGTGTGATGACACATTCATATTATGTTAGCAGCATAATTTAACTGCTCCATTTTTTTTTTAACCGTTTGCGAAAGTGCCTGAAACGTGTGCATTATAAAATAGGGTCATTACAGCTATGGTTGAATTGGCATTTCAGTAATAAACCCTTTGCAGACGGCTAGATGTTAATGCAAATCTTTTATCATGACAAATATGAATCAGTCAGCAGCAGTATGGAGTGACTGCAGTAAATGGACACTGGAAAACTGGATTTGCTGGATGACGATACTGTGGCCGTCAGCAGTCCCGCATTGTGCCCAACAGTTGTCAGAGATGTTTCTGCCGGGCTGCTCGGTACAGGCAGGGTCGCTTGATCGAGGGAGGCACGAGGCGGCTCCGCGTGTCAGGAGCTGCAGGCGGGAAGGAGGTGGACATGGGTGCTGTCTCCTACGCGTCATGTTCTGTTGGGAGCTGGTTAGCTGAGTCGAGATGCTTAAGATGCTGATCTGATTTTAATGGGAGTCATATGGTGAAGTGCTTCAGATTTCATTATGTGGCTGGTGGCATCGTGCATCCAGCCTCTGTCTTTACTCAAGTATGTCTCCTGCAACAGCTAGCGAGGTGCCTCTGGGAACCTGTAGAGCCCTTTGTGCTCGTTTAAGGAAGGTGTATTTAATAATGTGTTGAGAGTAAGAGTGTCAATTGCCTCTTGCATATAGAGCACTGCACAAAAAGATTTTTATGCCAGAGTTTCTTGTCTCATTTTCTGCCTGGCCCTTCTTTCCAAGCAAGTTACCTCAGCTGTGCTTATCTGAAGGATAAAAATGACCATATGGGGAACTGAGAGCATCTTGTGTTGAAAACAGGAGGCTAAATGCTCAGATGAGCTAAATGCTCATCTCTGGTTTGGATGTGAAGTAGCTCAGCAGACACCTGGGGATCCTTCCGGGTGGCTCTCTGAGGGCAGCACCTCACATCTATTCACATCAACGTTCACCTCTGCTTCTTCCAGAGCGAGGGGTGGGCAGGATTTGCTTAGGCTTTGGCAGCAAAACCTAAGGTCTTTCTTGCTTCAGGAAATTAAATAGCAACATTGCCTTGGGTTTTATCAGATTTTCGGCTTTGGCGAGGAGCCCTCCTTTGGGGTAGCGGGGCTGAGCTGGGGAGGTCGGGCAGTGCGGCCGTGGTGCAGGGCCGAGCACGAGCGCACAGCGGCCGTGGCAGGGGCTGCACAAAGACCCTGGCTCCACATTAGCCCTGGTGCTCCCCCCTTGAAGAGGTAGCATTGCATAGGCGTGATGCCGGTCTGTGATGACACACATAGGCTCTTATTTAGGGCATGGGGCTCCTCTTCTGACCAGTTTTACTAATTTGGTTGTATTTTTGATAAAGCTAGTAAATCAGCTAGTAAACTTGCATGTTCTGACTGCTGAACTTTTTCTGTGTGCTTTTTGCTGTCATTTTAGTAGTGCCATTTTTACCACAGTCTGTTCTCTGCAGTTGGATACAGCAGCAGTAAATGTGGTGAGATTCAGGCAGCAAACTATTAATTTCTTCACTGTAAGTCTAGTCTGCTCACAGACTTAATGATTTTCTATATCTTTGTCAAACAGTGGTGTTATCTCCAACTAAAAAGTGAACCAATAAACATGACTTTTTATCATGTGATAAATTTAATGTCACTTAGTGTGTCGGGGCTATAGACGGCATTTATGAGTTTATGAGTTAACCGTGAATAGTAAGATTCATTCCCTGTTGTATGTCCATGAAGCTGGTCTGTTTGAGCAGCCTATCATTTGTGGAAAATTTAGGTTTAAAATAGCTAGCTTTTGTGATTAGGCTCTTGGTCCTCTCAATTTCAGTTCATTTTGTGTAAATTTAGAATAGAGATGGATGGCTTTTTTTATTATTATTATTTTGGGTTTTTTTTAGTGTTTGTTCACTCAGTGGACACGTAAAAATCATATTTGCCTGCCTGCATGGTCTGTTTACTTTTTAGGTCAGATTTGACACATATATGTGTATTTCAGGGGTGTAATCACTCAACCTGTTGCCAGTTTCAGGAAATTCGTCTATACTTAGGTTCCTATGAATTAAGTAGCTAAATAGCTAACTAAAAGATTCATTTTCTGGTGAAAATAAATCAATAGATTGATAGATATTATACCTCTAATTAAACCGTGTGAATTGGAGAGATGCTTCTTTGTTATATTTCTCTCTGGAAGGCCAAATGTTCCAAGTGTTTGAGCGAGCTCTAATGTCTTAAAATTTAAGAAGCTGAAATTAGTAAGGTCCTCCTAAAGCTGGCAGAGATATACCTGACCTGTGAGGGATTTGCAGTCAGTAAGTCAGTATTACTGAAACCAGTAGTTTAAATGTAATCATTTCTCATGTTGAAAAGGAACAGAGCATTTCTAAAATGATAATATTGCACTATGTATATGCAAAATCTATAGGTGTTCTTGATGAATAACAATGTACTCTGACAGCAAAGAATCAACACAGAAAAATTAGGTCACAGCAGCTTGCTTGCTCTTTACACTGTCATGGTTGATTGGTTATTCTCATCACCCTTTGTTTAAAATCATTTCAGAATTAATTGGCGTTCATTAACGCAAGTCTTTGTAGCAGAATTGCAGAAACAGTCATTAATGTAGCTAATAAACATAAAAAAGAAAAAAGGATCCTATTACCAGGTCCCTACAGGCTGTTAACTAACATTTTGAATAAGAATACATAAACATAAATTAAACATTTTTACAAACTGCTAAGAATGTGGGAATTTAGCATGGTGGTCTGTAGTAATGCTTTGAACCAATTTGTTATATTATGCCTTTTTTTTTTTCTCCTGTTACATTTCTGCAATGAAGATAGGGGCTCTGATGAGATGAGCTGTTTGCCACCTCCTTGCAGGTTCCTTACGAGGTCCGTGCTGAGTGGCTGCTCCTCTCACTGCCCTGCGTCGAGGCAGGGTTTTTCTGGAGGAACATGTAGATGCAGGTTCCTTGTGTGAGGTTTTGAGACACAAACGAGCAGCCCTGCCCTCTGTGCAGAGATTGTGGCTGTGGGGCCAACGGCAGAGGTGCTTTTCCCACCGGGTGACACCATCGCTCGCTTCCTCTGTATGGGTGACGGTTTGGCACCGACTGTACCCGCGTGCCCTGACATCTGGTTTCCATGTCAGACCGAGGTGCATGAGCTCAGGGCAAGGTGCTGATGAATTCACCGTGTGCTGTTCCTGGGTTTCCTGCCGCGGGCGGCTGCTCTGCCTCCGTGTCCGTGCGGGCAGGCGGCGCCGCGCAGCTCCCGCACCTCCCTGCAGCACCTCCCGCTTCTCCAGCGCATCCGCCGAGGCGTCCGTCGCTCGTGGCCGTACGCACGAGGAGTGGGAGCACAGCTGGTGTATTCTGCACACACCGAGTGATGCACTTTTAACTCTGGGTAAATGCAAACTCTGTGTGCAAATACAGCCTTGGCGCACGCTGCAAGTTACAAAAACATTTCAAATATGGAATCAGCTAGACAAATATATTGCTTTGTATGTCTGACTCTTGATGCACAGCGTCTGCATACATCCTGACATACACAGCAAAACACGAAGGCTGATCCGTATACATTACATTTTATAGCATACAATTTCAAAGAATTCATGCCTTAAGTAGGTTACAATTGGTAAAGGGGCAAGGAAATATGTTTAGCCCAACAATTAAAATATAATAACAGAATGACTAAAGATTGTTTTAGTCTAACTTTTGTTTATTGACTAGAACATATAAATGGCTTTAGGCACTACTAAACAATAAAAAAAAAATGTGGCTCACTATTGGGTCTTTTATCCATTTTAATTTATTTTGATGCTGCTTGCAGTTTCTGAATATCTTTTGTGGGTTGTAATAAAATAGCCGCAGTGCAATTTTGCATGTATGTCAAGCGGTGCGTGACCTGATATGCAAATTTAATACCAAGGTGCCAAAACTGAATTCATAATGTTTCACATCTACAGAGCTGTTTAAGGCAGTTTAGAAATCAATGA
Organism: Nothocercus julius; assembly: GCA_013398735.1. Lineage (NCBI taxonomy): Eukaryota > Metazoa > Chordata > Aves > Tinamiformes > Tinamidae > Nothocercus > Nothocercus julius. The sequence continues at coordinate 2,337,196 of VZSV01000011.1, read as the reverse complement.
ATATGTAATATGAAGGTGATAAGACCTAAATAAAAACCCTATTTATCTACTATGAAAAGTATTTATACACAGAATATTTAGCACAAGCAGAAAATGGACAGAGTTTCCAATTATATGGTTTGCATAAACAAATGTTGAACCATGTGCTCAGAATAGATAATAACATAGCTAGTTCCTTTGCATTATACTTTAAACTTCAGAAATGTTTACAGATGTGTCTCTCTTACTGTATATATAAAATGAAACACTAAACTGAAGCAGCTTTTGAAGAAAATCTCTTTGAGGTCTCTTATTTATTTTTAATTTACAGTATATGGGGTGGTTCATTATAGGTTTCTGTTACCGGTTTTCAGGTTATTAAAGATCAGTGAAATAAGATATACTTTTGTGAAGTCTTGTAGTTTATGGTGAAATAAAGGACATAAATTTAACTGGCAATAAAAAAGAATCAAATGTTTTCCATCTGCTTACCTTTAAAAGTAAAGAAGATCTAATTTTGGAAGCATTTTGACTTTTTAGACATTTCTCTGAATCAATGAGCTGATTATTTCTATTGGTTTGTCCAAAAAGTTAATCTAATGAAAGTTTCAGGAGTTTACCAAATGATAGTAGTGAATTAGATTAGCCTTTCACTCAGCATACTTGTGTGTGGAGATGGACTCGAAATCCAAGCCTTGACCGATGGCAATCAATCCCAGCTATATCGCACTGAAAATATACATTGTCTCCCCACGGAGAAAGGGGGAGAATGTGCCTTTGGCTGGCTGGTTGTGCGGCTTTACAACCCCCTGCTAAGCATCACGGCACAACATTTATATCTCTTGGCTTGAAATAAGTTGTTGCAGTAACGACTACCGATGTGTTGAGCAATCAAGTAAAACGTAGGGGTGCAGCAGGTTTTGAAGAACGTATCGCACCATGTGCGTGCCACGGGGATTTGGAAAAGGATTTGCACCCAGCTTGCTAGAGCCTGAGGGTCATCACAGGAGAGGTCAGAGCATTAGACTGACAGGTGAGGCAGGGATTCTCAGGTGGTCCTGGCTGGATCTTTGCTCTCGTTCTTGTTTAAGGAACTGTGGAAATGTCAGGCCCCAGACATGCATGCAGTTTTCTGCAGCCAAACCTAAAACCACCTCAGGTGCAGTTGTCCACTGCTGGTCAACAACCTGTTGACCTGATGTCTGGAACTTCACCAGACATTTAAGGTGTGCAATAAATTTGAATGTCCTGTTTCTCTGACCAGATACAGAGGAGTTGAACTGGGAGGTGGATAATAATGAAGATCATCTTCGCTTCTGTCCCTCGTGTGGCTACTGCCCCGTGAAATTGCTGCCTCCCTCTGAGAAATGAATGATGGGGTCATTTTTTGTTTCTGCATGAGGGATTGCCTACATTTCTTCAGCAAGTGCTAGAACCATTCATTTTTATGAAGTTTTCTTTGGCTCGTGCTACTATTTATTATGAAGAGATGGTATTAAAACTAGTAGCCAGTATACTGTGAGTGTTGAACTTTGCTGGGTCTCAACTGTATGCAAATGTCTCAGGTTAACTTTCTACATCAAATATATGTTGATCATCTCTCCCAGGTGAGGGGATAGTGCCACATCCCTTGGAGGGGACCTTATTAGAGTTTTTCTTGCTCACAGGTCTCCTGTTACAGTTTTATTTTCTTTAGGGGTCTTGGAAAAGGGAAGGTTCTTGAAGTTCCCCTCAAAAAATTCATTTTTGTCCTTCTGTCTCGAGAGCCAGGAAGTTTATTTTGTCCTCTTGGATTGCGGTTTGCTTTATTATTCAGCTATTCCCTACACAAAGAAAAAAGCAGACTAATTAATCTCTCTAAATTCCTAAAATTGGGAGGATTTTTATGCTATGGGTTTATTTTAGTGACAGTTTCCTTCTTTGGGGAGTATCTGTTTATGAGCACTATATTAATAGAGCAAGCACATAGTACTTAACCTCTCCTTGGCAGCATAAATGTCTTTATTTTTGTGATATTTCAGTCCCTGTCTTTTAATCAATGTCATGCTGTGAAATCTGCCATTTTTGCCATGACCAACCCATGAAATTTGTCACTGATGTTTCTGCGATTTGCATGGGGCATGCTCAGTGATTAACAAGTGTAGTTCACAAGCGCGCGCTTTATTTGCATCTATCTCCGCTCTCCGGAAAACACATGATCTCTCAGTCTGGCCCCGGCTTAGGACTGTAACCCAAGGCTTGCTATTTTTAATATTGAGTGATAGTTCTTTCAAGCATGTTGCTTGGCAGATACTTTTTTTGGTGACGTGGTGCCGTCGGTGGGGCTCACCCGAAACGCTCTAGCTGGCCGCCCTGGTGTTGCAGCCCGCTCCTATTGACTCCATGCGGTGCGCAGGTGGGGACACAGTGCAAGTTTTCTGCAGGAGGCAACGCAAACAGGCTGAGAGAGTATCATGCAGCAAAGCAAATTACCCTAATAGGTTCAGCTAATGGTTGCATCCCCTATTTGGAGTGTAAAATCTGTGTGAAAGAGAGGCTCTTATCAAGAATGTGAGATATTTGGATAAATTATACTTTAGTGCTGAAGTGGTGTCTTATGAATCCTTTGGCTCAGCATAAGGTAGTACGTTTGCTTTGAACAATGAGCTGATATTTTGACATTTAAAAAAAAAAAGATTTGGCTTTATTTTAAGTGTGTGGTCAGAATGAATTCATTTGCTCTTACTGGAAGAATACTTATCATAATGGATTCATGTGGTATCCATGTGCTTGTCACATGTTCTTTTTTATACACATCCCTCTGTAATTCTGTTTCAATTCCACTTTAATTTAGCATTAGTTAATGGACTCCACATAAAGGTTGCTCATTTTTTATCTAGATTCTCTAACTAAATTTCTGGTATTTAAAACCACTAAGCTGGAAAGGAGAGCACTAAATATTACTAACAGCACTTTGAAAAATTAGCAAAATTATCTTCCTTTTCGTCTGTTGATTACTTTTTACTGCTTTACAAATTAATACACAAAACAATAAGGGGCTGGAGATTAGTCATGAAAAATGAAATATGTTGTTGGATGAGGAAAGACAGAGCAGTCAATAACTTTTGGATGGTGCATGAAAATGTGCAAGTAAGTGCCCCACCAATGGGCATGGCAGAACAAGAGTGAGGAGAGACAGCAGTTTAATAAATGAAAAGCCCCCGCGTGCTTGCTGGAGTTCACAGAGGTAACACTTTCCAAAGCAGCTTCTCGTTAGGAATGTAACTACCTGCCTTGTGTGAATTCATTTCTGCAGACACCTGCTTGCCTTGGACACCAAGTTAGAAACCTGAGCCTGGTGGTGGGAATATCTCCTAGTTTCTGACATCAACAGGGGTCTGTGGGAGTCACTTAGTTTAATGCAGTTGTAACCTGGGTTTCTCCTAGGGCCTGAAGACCTGAAATGTTGAGAAGTTTCTCCATCAACTTCACTAGATTTTGGCTTGGGTTGGATGGCCCCACAGTGTGGTGTGAGGCATCACTACGCAAGCTAATGTAGAAGAGATCCATCATGACAGACAGTCCGAAAAAGAAAATACTTCAATGAATAAAATTGGCTCCAGTTGTTTATTATCTATTATTTATTATCCCATAAAAAGGCTTTATCCAATAAGACTGGAGCTGGATTTTCATAGGGCGTTTTAAACAAAAGTGGCTTCATGTCAAATTTATGCTGGAAAGGTCAACATTAGTTTACATCAAAGGTTTGGGTTGTTGAGAAACAATAACATAAGGTCATAATTTCAGCTTGTTTGAAGAGCTGCAGTGAGCTGTTTGCCAGAGATTCGATCTCTGGTAAACAGGCCCCTCTAGGCTCACTTGGAAAAGCTTGCAAATGCACTGACGCTCCTTGCCCATTAGGTTCAGGATGAAAAGCAAGCCTGAAAGCTGCCAGTGTTTATATACAGAATTTGGTTCTTGTTTCTTTTCCTATATATATATATATATATATATAT
>VZSV01000011.1:2283241-2333155 GCA_013398735.1 Nothocercus julius | reverse complement strand
ACAAAGAGGAGTAGGTAAAAGGAAAGGGTCATGATGTTTATACCCCAGCTTAAACTGGCTTTACAAGTGCACAGTGCAGCTGAAAGGTGCAATAAAAATTGAAGCTCCTAGAGGGACATTTGTTAAAATACATTATAAACTACAACTTCGTATCAGGTTGAGTGTGGGTCAGAACTGAAGGTTTTCCTTCCTTGCGGAGAGGAGGAACCCTTGGCTGCGTACATGGGGGGCTGGCCAGGCCAGCCCCTCTGCCAGAGCTGGGAAGAGCCAGTGTCGTCACCCTGACGGCTTCAGTCCTTACAGGTTGTGGGAATGAGTGACCACAGAGGTCGGGCATGAGCGGATGGAGGAAGTGCCCTTCCTTCACACGGTCAAGGTCCCTGAGAGCATCATTTCCTCCCCCTCTGAGGAGCTATCAAATGCACCTTTCAACTGCTTGGAGACCACTGAAATGTTAAGAGAAGGACCTTGTCCAGCACAAATACTGCAGCTGTGTGTAGGTCTTGGGGAATCCATACGTCCTTGCACATTCGCTTATTGGAGTGATGTAATTTTCCTGACTTTTTACACATATGGAAACGATAATACCTCATTTCAGATGTACGAGTCTGATTAACATACAAAAGAAGGTTGTCTAATTCCATGCAGTTCAAGAACCACCTTTAAAAAGAGAAAGCAGGAACAATAGGGTTGTGCTGCTGCCTTAACTTTGAGTGAACTTTGTGAGCCTCATTTACTGGGGTGGAATATGGGGCCTCGGAGGCTTGTTGAAGCTGTGGAGTCCCTTAGGATCAAGTGACAGACTCATGTTCAGAGTATCCAGCAATTACCAAATCCTGTGCGTACTGTTACTCGCAGTTCTGATTTTTACTCTAACATTGCTAGTGGTACTAATTTTTAAGTTTCTTCACAGACTTCCATTCATTGCCCCTTAGTGATGTGCTAATTAGAGCTGCTGAATGCTACAAATGAGTCTGTGTTTGCGATTTTTCAAGGACTGGAGTCTAATCATTTTCTCCACCACTATAAAGATGTCATGAGGTAATGTGTAAAGTTATGCTGTGGGAAACCAAACAGAGAGAGAGAGATAAAGCATTCAAGGGTGTCTGATTTAGCTCCTCTGAATGCAGCAGGGCTAATTCACTCTGGCCTGGAATAGCTGATGTGCACAGGGTGCTTCACGATCTTGCACCTTCAGTTGCATCTATGTTTTCCAGTCCTGAGAAACAGACATAAAACAGACATGTCACAAACATTTGCTTAATCATTTGCCTCCAGAAAGGAGCATCTCCTGGAAGACTCCATGCAAATATTCTGTTCTTCGGAATAGTCTGTTGTTCAGCCAAAACACCAAATCTAGACAAAGATTCTGACGAGGGAAATGACCATAGGAAATACAAGCATTCAGTCTTTGTTTCCCCCGAACGCGTTCCTCAACAAAACACCAGTACTAGTTTGCATTTAGAAACAAGAGCTCCAAAGCAGAAACCTTCTTGCACCTTGGGAGGCAGCAAGTGCAGCGTGGCCGCCCCACGTCACGGGGCAATAGCACTGGAGTCACTCCTTAGGGAAGGGAATGATAAGGAATTCCTGCTCTCTGAAACTGCGTACGAATCCGTGAAGTCTGAGTCATTCTACCAGATCTTAGTGACTTAAAATGTGGGCATTTAGTCTAAGATTAGGTTGTACTCGGTAATCAGTTGAGACAGGTATGACAGAGATCTCCCCTACCTTGTCACTCTAGCTTGAAACTGCTTTTCTGTAGTCGCCTAGCAGTGCACTTCCAGGGGAGGATCAAGTTCCAGGTGTCCCTCCTCCTGGGAAGGGACATCATCTCCTTGTAGGTGGAGTTGCCTGCTCTGCATGAGGAAGGGTGGCAGGATCTGCCCCTCTACGAGCTCACACTGACAATTTATTACTGGGGTCTATGGGTAGCTAACCAAATGGCACAGGAGCAGCATGACAGCACTGCCTACGTATCAAAGTTTTGATTCCTTTTAGCAGAGATAGGATCTAATGCCTGAACACACTCTGCAGACTATGGTCATTATGTTTGATACGTATAGAGACTTGTCTAATTAAGAGCATTTACCCTAAACTACAATATTGTACCTAATGCACAGCAGAGAAAAGTAAAAATATTTTCTTATCCATGCAAGAACTGAATAAAACCCTTTGGAAAAGCATCTTCCTGCTTTTGTTGAATAGTGGCAAAAAACGCTCTCTTCATCAGTTCAGGATTGAAAACTCTCTTTTCCACTGTCCCTTTTTGTGTATTCCTTGATTCTTATTAAAAGGGTTCAAAAACGGTTCTATAACACTATTTGACTAGATCTATGATGATGTGTGCCAGAACATGTCAAAATAATTGTGTGGTGACTATTCTGGGTTAAGGAGAATCATATTTAATGTTACTAATTTTCACATTATTTCACCCATAAAAATCTTTCTAGCAGCAAAAGTTTTATTGCACTGTATTTCAGAGTCTCTAATTTATTCATGGGATAAATGTTTCATATAATGAATTTTCTCGTAAATGTATTCTGAAATTCATGCAGAAGCAGGACCATTGTAAAACTGCACACAGTTGTGTTGAAATGGATTTCCCCATTGGAAAGTTTGGAGGGCAAACCCTGCAGATTTCTACTTTTGCAGCCAGGGTTTCTTCTTTTGTTAAGCTTTTGCAGAGCTTTAACAATTTTATTGCAAAAACACTACTACCACATAAGATGCAAATTCGATTTTGAGGTGTTTTATGTGTGCAGTTCTTTGCATAACAGAATATTATTAAGCCTGATGCTTTTGTTGATCATGGGACTTACAATGCTTTTAGTGTTTACACTGTTTACAATTGCAACAGCCTTTGTTGCAATTTTCTATCTTGGTACTCACAGGTAAGGAGCAAAAGGTCTTGAAAGCTCATGTTCTTTTTTGCTAGAATGGGCACTTTGGATATAGACATCTATAGGGTTTGAAGAAGAGGCACAGTACATTCTGATTAGTCTTTTACTAATTAGTAAAAGACTTAGTCTGATCTGATTAGTCTTTTACTAATGCCCATTTTTTGTTATGCTAAAAATTGCACGTCCAGGACATAACGTGCGTAGAGCAGCGCGCAGATGAGAAGAGCGTAACCGTGCACAGATCTGTGTGACCGGAGGGTTCTCACTCGATGGCAGTGGAAAGTCACTTAGCTGTAGATTGCCTCTCGCTGCATGAGTGCCAAGTATCCAAATGGGTGTTTGTAGCAACCCAAAATACTCTCACTGCTGGAGCAGAGAAGTGAGCCACATGTTCCTCAGTACCTGAGCCTTTGACACCGTACACAATTCCGTACAGTAGCAGATTAAGCCTCTCATCTGTTACTAACAAGGCATCTCTGACCATGTTGTGCTATACTGGTGAAAAGCATCCATTTTAAAGAATACTGTATATTTAACAGTGATCAAAATAGGAAAACATGAGGGACCAGATTCCAGACCAGAAGGAATTGATGTTAGTGACACTAGTTCAGTTGACCTCCTTAAAGTCTACAGTCTGCTGTTCCTAATTGGTTAGACAGTGCTGCCCTATAATCTTCAATATGGTCAAGGCAAACATTGAGCAGTAATAAGGAAAAAGCTGTTAGGGCTCTGTGGCTGGATGGAGGGGACATCTGTAATCTGAATGGGCACAATCTCCCAGTGTCATTTCTTTAAAGCTGCTGCTTAAATAAATGAGGTAATCTTAGCCCATTCCAGGTTTCTGTTTTAATATTCTTTTCAGGGTATGGAAATCTTGGGATGTGAATCTCTGAGTGACCAGATGCATAGAAGCAGGTATTAAACTGCTACAGTCTAATTGATATATGCTGCCATCAGTTTTGACCCAGGTAATAGCACAGCTAAAACAATTTCAAGTGGGTCGAAACATCCCTGGAGTACTTATTGCAGTGATATAAAAATCTTGAAGCAATGTGTCTTAAGTCCTGTAAATCATGTTAGACTTAATGAAACCTTCTGCGAGAGTATTCCGTATCTGTGGTGCATTTGACTGCAATCTGTAGACGTTTTGTATCTGGTTCTAAGAATTATGCAAACTTTTGATGAAGTGCTATCGATAGGGTTGAAAAACAAGGATTGCTTTTAATAGTTTGTTTTGGTGGAGATCCTAATAATTGCAGAGGAAATTCCTGAAATCTAATGTTTCAAATCCTGAAATCCAACCGAGTGTTTTGATTTCTTTTGCCCAGAGGTATTTTTTCTCATGAAGACTCTCAAACCAGAGATGCATCTATCGTGTGCACTATATCTGTTTCAGCTGCTTTTATACAATTGGTTCAAACCAACTTTGTATTCACATTGTTTCAGTACATAAAATTTACCTAGGTTGTATTTTCCAGTGAGCTATAAATGCTCTCCTTTGGAAGGAAAGTTGCTAGCTAATCACAAGGGAAAGGTAAGAAGTCAGATGGCAAAACACCTAGGCTCTTTCTTCCTGCTGCTTGTGGACATAAATCCTTTTGACGTCCACAAAGATGACATGCACGTAGTAAAAAGCAGACAAGGCGCCACAATGAGAGTTTCACAGTGTGAAAATCTTAAAAATGCTGTATCAGCCCCTCTGTTTGCTGATGTTTTCTTACGCTTGTTCTTAGCTTCTTGTGTTTGACAAATACAAAGCCAGGTCTCCGTTGCTTATAAATTCAGACTGTGCTGTGGGCTTCCCTAATCTGTCCTTCCATAGTATTTTTTATTAGTAGAAGCTTCCTGTTTGCAGAGGAGCAAATTCTGCTCCGTTATTCCAGAATAAACATGGAGCAAATGGAGCCAGCAGCTCCAGGGAACATTGCTTGGCGTGCAGGGTTTCACAGCTACGCAGCTGAGAGGGGCATGCTCTGCTCTGCTGCATGCTCCTATTTAGTGTATTTTAGTCCCTGGTGTCTCTCTGGTGTGTATTCTGCATGTATGGAGCAATTTCAGCTGCTTTCAGGTTTTGTGCTTATTTTAGGAGAGAGTGGAACAAGCTAAGGGACACTTAAAAAAAAAAAAAAAATCCTGAGTTTCTGAGAAAAGGTTCAGTGATGTTGTTCAAGTTGCTTTTCTCCTAATTAAGACACACAACGCAGTAATCATTTTCGGAAATATAGTTCACAATGCCCAAAGCTTTAGTCTACATTTGCAACCAGTGATTTATCAAAACAGATGTTGTAACTGACAGGCACTTTAAAAAAAGTCCTTCAAAAAATCATGACACTAGCATAGTGATCATGACATTTAAAAAAGTAATAAGGTTTTATGTGCTCTTATTTGCTCTCTGTTTCCAAGCCAATAAGGGTAACATTCTGAAGCTTTTTTCTGGAACTCTGTAAACTGGAAAGCTTTTAAATAAATGGATTTTTTTCTTTTTTCTCAACTGAATTAATGATGTAGTAGCTTAGATCTGAGGAAAAACACCAAGTCTGTCAAAACTCTGCATAAATCTGGTGAGCTGGCCTTTACTTTTGTGGGGTTTTTTTTGTTTTTTTTTTTTTTTCTTCCCCTCAAACTTGGTAAGTTTGTTACAATTCTTGCCAGTAAAAGATATGTCCCCTTAAAAAAAGGGGTTGCTGCCCTAATAAAGGGCCTCACTTCTGCAGTCTTGCCGATAGCGACCAGATACTGCTTAGTTCTGTGAATAAGGTGCTTTGTTTCAGAAAGGATCTCAGAAATGTGTCTTTTCTGCTATAATTATTTTATTCCTAGTGAACGCAGCACTGTTTTATTGCACACTACTCAAATGTCGTTGTATCCTGGGCTGTTCTAAGAGGACCGGGTATCCAGAGAACTTGGGATAGAAAAGGGCTGTTGTGTTTCTGCTGTCAGGGCAGAGAGGTCCCCTGTGCCTCTCGTGGTCACTCACACGGCAGTGCCTGTCCTGGTAGCCGTCCCTCTCTGGAGGGGATGTCCCACTCGTGCAGCGAGTTGTGCACGTCAGCGGGCTGGTGCAGCAGCTGTGGCTCGTGTCACGGAGCTGCGGAGACGGCCAAAAGAGAGCGCTTCTCTTTGGAAGCAGAAGTAGGCTTTGTTTAACAGCATGCAAAAATGTGTAGGAAGAGAGGATTTTAGATCAATCCCTGTGCATTTCCTCACCCCATAAGGCTTATTATCCCCTCGGAGCGATCCAGGCTGGCCTAATTCCTGTAGTCACCTCCTGTGCATGCAAAGGTCGATGCTGAGGCTGATTCCCCTGAGCAGTCGCTGCTTGTGAGAAGTCTCCTCCTGTGCTGGTGGCTCCCTGTTCCCGGCTGCTGGGGTGAGACTGTCACGTGAGCTTGTTAGCGGGTGAAGCCGCTGGCTCCCGGGCACCAGCGCCCCATCCTGCCAGGCTCACGCCAAGCCTTTCCCTTCGTCTTTGCTTGTACAGTGAATTTTCTGAAAACTTGGCCATACCTGTCACCAGGGGATCTGCTCGTGTTGGTGCTGTGCAAAATCTGCCCCCTGCCAGCAAAGTGCCAGCCCTAGAGCTGCACCGTGATCGGGTCTGTGCAGACCTGCGTGTCCCCAGCCATGATGGGGCAGCCAACTGCCTTGTCGCTGTCCTAGGGGCACCTTCCTGGCCATTGAATTTTAGAGTTTCAAGCCAAATATTGAATATGTACAGAATAAAACTAGGTGTGAACAACTGTTGGAAAATACGTATTGAAAAGCAGTGGGATTTTCTGGAGGAATTCAGCCTTTTTTAGGTCTTTGTCAGTCCGTGCTGTTGATAGCTTTGGTTGCTCTCTAGGCTGTTCTTGCCAAAGGCGGCCGTATCCATTAATTAATAACAGGGATTTACAAACCCTGCACACACTCTGCTTGCTGCACTGCCTCTAATCCACCAAGCATCACTTCTGCTTTGCCGATGGAGCAGCCCCGGCCCGTCTTTCCGTGGGGACCGATGCCGAGACACACTAAGCGCAAGGGAAAGGGAGCAAAACTCCCCTCTCCATGGACACAGAAAGGGTAGTGAACGTGTTGGTGTTAGAGATGGGGCTTGTCTCAAAACGCAGTCCCCTCACGGGGACGCCCAGCAGACCGTGGCCACCATCACAAGCGGAGGTCCTTGCCCAGGCCCTGCCAGGGGGAGCCCCTCATGCTGCAAACACCAACCTCGGCACCCCGGCCCTCCCGAGCGCCCCCGCTGCGGTCTGTCCTCCCCTCCGCTTACGATATCCATTTTTATCTCCTCCCTTACCTCACTCCCACCACACTGTATTAATCATCTGGCCACTATCACATTACACTTAATAAATGAACAAGATCTAATACAAAAATCTCTCCAAACCAGATGACTTAATACTCTTTCATGCTTAACTCCTTCTTTGTGTTATCCCACAAATGTCTTGCAAACACTCCTGAGTGTTTCTGCCGTGTCTGAAAAATGCTTTTAACAGAGATCGTTTAAAATACATGTAATTTCTATAAGCTCTTTTAAATACTGCTGTTCGATGGAATAGCATTCATCCTTTCTTCATATTAACAAGAAAAATAGTATTTTTTTTAAAGTAAAAAAGAGCAAACTCCTCTAACTTATATCCCTACTCTACCATGTAGCTGTAAGACAGGGGATGGACAGGCCGCCTGTGCACGAGCAAGGTCCCAAATACGCAGTAGTACCAAGAAGCTCCATGGCAGGTTTTCTGCAGGCTGTTGTGTGACCCTGGGCTGTGTGAAAGGGGCCATCTACTCAGGCCATTACCTGCTCAGAAAAGAGAAGTAACAGATTTTTGTGAGCGGAACTTTGATAGCATATAAGAAGCTCTTAAAAAAAAAAAAAGAAAGAAAGAGGCAAAAAACCACTTAATCCCTTTTATTTACTAACAGGAGAATCTTTACTTATGTTATCAAGGAAGAGGAAGGTCATTTAAGAGGTGCTCGCAATTTTTCACCATCTTAGGTTTGCCTGGGAAGTCCTCTGGTTTGGCTTTGATTTACTAAAATAGATATAAAATTGTAACTTTCAAGTTGTAATTTGTTCACTCGAAAACATTCCACCGAGCACATTAGATTTCTAAATTGAAATAGTAATGACCCTTGTGTGACTGTGAAAGATTAAGTTCTGCGTGCTTTGAACACATCAGGTGCTTCAAAACACTGGTCTGCAGGTAGAGCGGTAGGTGATTAAGAAGAAGAGGCTGAACTTTGCGTCTGCTGTAGCTACCATAAAGCTTTCCTGGAAAATGTAAACCAAATTACCCTGGTACTGGAAAATTGTGTTTGGAAATGAGCGCGGTTTCATTTAGTTTTATTGTGCAGACTGACAGCTGGAGGAGACCCGGTCCATTGCCGAACCCCCAAATCAACCAGTTTTGCCTCCTGATGCACGTGGGGTGGGAGAAGCTGCTCATTTTGGGCCAGCAAACAGCCGCCGCGGTGAATTCCTAATCCCTTCATTAAGGCTCCCCCTCCCCGCGACTGCTGGCTGTGGTCATTGCTTTCCTTTTTATTCGCTATCTCCCAAATTGTAATAATTGCAGACACATTAGGCCCGAGAAGGGGAATGGAAAAAGCTAAGCAGACGATCACCTTGTAAACATCTTGTGATGGTGATGGCTATTAAACAGGAACGTTCAGTACCAACTGAGGCACAGGCGAGCTTACCCAAGCAAATCAATGCAAGTTAATCTTTCAGTGTCAGCTGGCTGAGTTTTGGACTAGTGATGAATGCCTTGACTGGAAAGATGAAATGCTGGAATGCCAGGCAGGGCTCTGACAGCTACAGATGGTGCCAATTACTGCCAGTAGAGCCTGTCCTGCTGTGAGCCCAAGATGTCTGATTTGTGGTCACAGAAAAATGAAAAAGAGGTTTCCCAGCTGGGCCTGTCACCTGTCCTATATTGCTCCATAGCAAAACCGGTATTTGTGTTCTAAAATCAAATTTCTTTGTATATTTATGCTAATGCTCCCACCATGCTAATTACCAGACATATGCCTTGGAAAGATGCAGGCGCTATTAGGAAACAGAATTTTCCTTTCCCTTGATTAAAATAAACTTCAGGAATTATACAGAAGTTAGAATAAAATTCAGTTTTGAAATAGGGGGAGGGAGGTGAAGGGAGGAGGAACGAGTAATTCAATAGGGCAGCCAGCCATTCTGTGCTTAATTTTTCTCCATGCAGTTGAAAGGGATTTACAGGCTGTAAATCAGAGCAGGATCTAGCCCAGGCTCTCCAGTCTTGAGATACTGAGCTTGAATGTTAATATAAGCCTTAGTGTTTTTTTTTTTTTTTTTGTATGTTTGAGCCTTTTTGTGTTTGTTTTCCACAGGCCCTCTTATTCCACCGCTGCCCAAGCTATACAAATTATCATTTATTGCACTTTCACATTATTTCCTGCCTCTGTGATATTTAAAAGGATTAGTCGAGACATCTGTGATCTGTAATTGGCTTTTTCCATGAAAGGGGATCAGCTGTAAGAACTTAAGCAACCCAGACTTATTTTACTTGTGATACTTGAAAGCCTTCTGGACAGAGCACCTTTGCTGCAATGATTTAGCACCAGGTTTCGCTGTGTGCACACGCAGCTTCAGCCAGCCCTTTTCCATTGAATCTGCTGTGATTTTGTTCACCTGAAAATAGCCCATGTGTTTTAATTAAAATATATTTTGAAGTAACTGATTCCAGGTTTGGCTTGTTTTAGCATTGTGCTATGAAAGGGGATCTGATAGCACATTCAGACTCTGAAATGTATTTCCATCCTGGCTGTGTTTATATATTAAATTAACAATAGTGTGGTAATTATCCTTATTGGAGCATGAAATACAAATCTGCCTCTTTCCCCCTGTCCTTGGAACTCATTTACCACAATTTGCTTAATTTTTCAGAGCTAGTAGATGGGGGCTGGGGGGCGGAGGACTTGTGTCCATTTTATTGGACTCAACCTTTGCTAATGAAGCTCTTTCTCCCTCAACTTCAAACGCAAATGTTTAAGCAAATTTCAGAATCCACTTAACAATAGTAGTAAATCAGTAGACAAATTGTACTATAAAAAAAAGTCTTACTGCAGCTGTGGCGAGGACTGGGCCAGAGTGCTGTTAGGTCCTGGCTTAAATCACGGTGTGTTTGGTGCTTTCAGTAGTCGCTTGGCTGTTGGTTGCCATCCCACGACATAAGTTGGGAGCCCTGGCAATGGGAGCTCCCAGGAGCCAGGATTAAAATATGATAAATTCCAAGTGAGTGTTTCTTCAAGTATCTGGGAATTAATTGATGAGAAATGTGAAACAACCAGAACTTACGTTCTATCTTATCTCCTTTTGTCAAGTGGGGAAAAAGATTAAGGCACCTGGGAACTTTGGGGGTTTGATAGCATCTTCCAGGAAATTTGTCTGTAATTTCTTGCTGTTGAGCCTCTTGTTTTAGCAGAAAGTATTTTGTGCTCTGACCAGCGAACTCATGTTCTCTTACTAGTTTCTTTCCTCTGCATAGGTTGTCTATATGTAAAGACATTATCATTAATATAAATGCAGAGAGAGTTATAAGCTGGACTCTTAATGGGAAGCAGCACATAAGGAGCCATTATCCGAGCGGGTAAGATCCATGGGCTCATTCTCAGATACCGCCGTAAAGCTTCATCTGTGCGCGGATGCTTCCAGCTATGGGGATTATAGACTTGCTAACGTAAAATAAAATTGTCTCTCAAGAACTCTCTTTATCAGCAAAGCAAAAGTGGTAAAATAGAGAAATGCCACAGATGAGGCTTAATCCTGCAGCGACGCCGCGTGTGGCAGCTCTGGGGCTGCGGGAGCGTCTCAGCGCAGGGCAGCCCCGGGGTGTCGTGGACTTGCGATACCCCATTTGTTACTGGGTTTCTTCTCCCAATCCCTAATTATTTAACGTTTAAAAGCAAATGTATGGCTGCAACTGCCCCAGGTCTCAGCTTCTTGGAGAGAAATATTTCGGTTGTCTTCTGAACCACTTTTTCATTTCCTGACTGCTGGGAGAAGGATAAAACGAGTGAAAGCCACAGCGGTGGGCCCCTGAGTGCAGCATTTTTGGGGGCAGATACACTGTTTTATGTAACATTAAACCTGGGGAGATACTTAACCACTTTGCCTCAGTTCAGCATGTCTAATACTTGGCACAAATCAGTGTATTCGTGTTTCATTCAGCTTGGCTAACAGCCAGCGTAGAGACTCTATTTTCATTTTTGAATTTCACTTGGCAGATCCTTAAAAGTCACTGGAGAACTTTGCCTGGGTAATAAAAAGCAACTTTTTTATTGAAAACTAATTATTTTTTCAGCCCCATGTGCCAGCTGTTTAAAAATGTTGTGGTCACGTAAGCGCATACTTTAATTACAGAGCTCTAGAAAAATGCAGATCCTATTGTGAAATGTTCCTCACTCCTCAGTGTCAAAGAAGCCACTTCTTTTTGGTTGTGTTCAAACCTGCTAAAATACATGGATGAGTTTTTCAGAGGTAATTAGCTATCAATTAACATTAAATGGGGAAAAACTGTTATAAAACACCTTGTCTGGTTTGTGTGGAAAATTGTGAGCTTTCAGCTGGAAGACCAAACCTGTCTATAAGGTTGCAGGTAGTGAGGTCTGCAGAGGTGTTCTGGGCTTTCCAAGTCGCTGGGAATACAGGGCTCAAGGCACTTCGGAACTTCCTCCTGTTCCTGAGGAAGATCCATGTAGCACCTCTGCCCTTCTTTAGGCTTCTGAAAGCTTTTGCAAATCAGCTGTCCCCTTGAGCTGGACAGGGCTGAGGTATCCGGGAAAGAGCAGGGGGCTCCGCATGGACGGGAAGCCCTGTGTGAACCAAAGGATGGGCTTCCCGTCCTTCCTGCTCTCCTTGGAAGCAAACGCCACAGGGATGTGGGGAGCCCTGGCCCCTCCACAGCTGCGACCTGCCGCTCTCCGGCCTGGTGCTCCCCGCGGAGCCGCTTTCTTCCCCGAGGGAATGTTGTCTCTCCCAGCTCTCTGCGGTGCGGGAGACTCCGACTCTCGTTGTGCCAGGGTTTGCGCAGCATTTGGCCTGCCAGATGCTGCTTCAAATTAAGGATGGGACTGAGCCAAAATCCTGGGTTCAAACACCTCCAGACTTTGGGAAAGTTTGCATCCTGAGTTTATGGCTTAGCCCTATCCCTGCTTCATTTCAGTCTTACCTAGTTATGGTTTTTATATTCTTCTGCAATCAGAAGCTGCAAAGAAATGTAATGGGAACGGAGTGGGTGGATGTTCCACAGGAGAACAGTAAAACTTTGATTGGCTGGAGGCATGTGCACTTTCCTTGGTCAATTTATTGAACATATAAAAAGGATTATTCGATGGACAGGAACAGCTCTGTGTCCCTACCATTTCTTATGCTCTACTTTTGGTCATACCTTTCATATAAAAGTGAAGTACCTTTTGCCTATTATATTTGATTTCTTCCCATAAAAGCTAATGTGTTGCATATACATAAGCAGAGTTTTTATATATAAGTATATAAACACTAAGGGAAAATGGCAAAACATATGGCGAGTAATAAAATCATTTAAAGATACTGCCGGACATGTGATAGCAGACATGCATGTTTCTTCTCCATAGCTCTCTTAATTACCCTCTTTGAGCTGGAGTAGATTCTGTCTGATAGAGTGTTTCTTCTCGATGTTTTGGAATAGGCTGGCTATCCATGCGCCCCCATTCCCATGTTTTCAGGGGAAGCGTGCAGGGGTGGCACGTGTGTGACTGCAGCGCGCGGCGCTAGCACGCGCCAAGTTAGATCTCATTTGCTTCATGGCAGGCAACTGTAGCTGTTATAAGTAGCTGTCCTAGAAATAAGCAAAATAAAGGGAGAATGACAAATCATTCTGAACATATGAATTTCCAAATGATTTCTTTGACCACAGAATGTGTCAGAATAATGCAGCTAAGGATATGTTTAAAAAAAATGAAGAACGCAAGCTAGAGTAGCTGTTTTAATACTGTGAAATTTGACATTTGTCTCCCAGGAAGTAGCGGGAGCCAAGAAAGAGCTGAACCAGTTTAAGGTAAAGAGGAAAGGAAAAAAAACTACATTTTAATGAGACATTCACAAATTGTTCTGCACAGAGACACACACCTTGTGCTAGCGCTTTGTCGCTGTAAATATTGCAGATGCTGCTCCTCAGGGTTTGTCCTGGAGTGATATTAGAACAAAACACACAAACGCGCGGCCACATCCGCTAGTGTGATGTTAATGCCGTGGCCTCAGCCGGGCAGGGAAGCGGGGGCGGCCCCGCTGTAAGCCGGAGTGACCTAGCAGGTGACTGTCCCCTGAGCTCGCGTGGCCCCACAGCCGAAGCAGAGCTGTTCTTTGCAGGGCTGGGAAGGGTCTGCGGGAGAAAAACATCATAGTTCTGTTGTGACCGTTCGTATCAGGCATCTATGGTTGCTATGAGCTATCAAAACCAGTGAATTCTTGGGCATTTCAGGAGCTCTTAAAGTTTGGCCGCATAAGTTCAATGTATGGAGAAAGAACACTTATTTTTCTTCATGGTATATATAAAAAATACAGTCAAGCAAAAGGTTCATATTTTCTTAAAACCAGATCATTCCTTATAAATTACTAACGTTTAATATTTTTGGCTGCTAGATTTTTTTGGAAAGCTGCCATCTTTTTAATGTATCAGTGTGTGTGTGTGCTCCCTACCAACAGTGAGTGTAATTAATGTTTGAAAATTGTGACTTTCAGTCTTGCAAGCAGAAAGAAATGTTTTAATTTGACAGTATGGCTGAAAAAATACTAATTTGTTTTGGGACAGACCCTCACCTTGTTGCGTGGAGACAAGTGCAAATAGGAAGCAAAACCTTTCCAGAGTTTCCAGCAGGAGTAAATATCAGATTGGAACCTGTATTTCCAAAGTATCTACATCCATTATAATTATGCTTTTGTAATATTGGTGATTTCCAGTAGTATAATTTGATAAAACACTTGTAGTACAATTAAATGCTAGGAAAGAGAACTAAGATAAAGGAACAGCCTGTGAGAAGCATTGGCCCCTGTTACCGAAAATAATAGAAAGGCTATTTAAGAACAAACAGAGAAAAATACGAATTTTGTGAATAAGATATGATGGACTACTTTCAGGAGTCAGGGTAACTGAGAGAGATCTATCTAGGCTAATGTGGCTGCTTTATATTTTTGTCGTGCCATTGTAGCATTGGAGATCATTAGGAACTGTCTCCAGGGAAAGGGACCTGTGTCTAAAATCAGTTTGGGCCCATTACCTTCAGTAAGAAACTGTCTATACCCCAGGCATCCAGAATCCTCTATTTACTCAGTGAGGAAGCACATTATGTAATGGATATTAATACAGTGGGACCCCACTTTTCTAGAGCTCATTAATCCGGGTGATTTGGAGAGTCGATCATCAGTCTGCTCCCACCTCTGCTGCACCTGCTGCTCTGGCTGCTGTGCTGCTTTTTGTGCTTTGTACCCCCGCTTTCGGTGTTATTTCTTCCCTCCTGTCTTGTCCAGAAATACGTGTTTGCCATGAGCAATCCCGACTTCAGGCCTTAAAGGATGTCGACTGGCACAAGCGGCGGCCACGGCACGAACTTCTGCCCGTCTGAACGGTGATAGTGTTCCCAGGTTTTTCTATTAATGAGGTTGCCCTGCGGCTTTTTGGGTTTGCTCATGCGGCCTAGTTTCCTCCTTTGCAGAAAGCTTTCCCTAACACTTATTTATTTATTAAGACTGTTTTGCACAGTTGCAATGTTGAAATAACTTGTGGTGGTCATGTTGCAATAACACAGATCTAAAGCAAAATATGAATCTTCTGAGGCTTTTTGCTTCCCTCAAAATACAGTTTAGATCACTAGAGATGACTATAGAAGATAAGACTTACAAGAGCTGTGGTTTACAAAGAGCTATGTTCATCTTCTGCTTTTTTTCCAAGGCTAAAAAACACTATGAGTTACCAACTAAAATACTTACTAGTCCCTTGTTCACCAATCAAGATCTGTAAGATTTTGGTACAGGATTATAGAATCAACACTTAAAAAGCATTAGCTTTGATAGACTCTTTTTAAAAAACAATATAAATACTTTATGTGTCTCTAAACAGTTTTTAATAGCTGTGGAAATAGACCTTTAAATATCATGATGTCTTTAAAAACTGTAAGTTACCTCATCTGGCACATTAGGTGAAGGTGTAGATAACATTAAGCATATAAGCTTTATAATGACTATACAAATACATACAAATGATACAACTTGAGATCACACAAAAAATGTATGTATAAGCATTAGATAGATGTTGTCTCTAGTCCAAAAATTACTCTAAATCTGGTTAAACAATTATTCACCAAAAAGAATAAATAACTCCTCACTTTATCTTTTACGAAGATCTGTTCAGAGGTCATCTGTGCGATGTCTGTGCTTTTGCTGGTAATTTGATGACGGCGTCTCCGTAGGGTTCTGTCCTGCAAAATCTTCGGTGCCCCCCTGACAGGTGCTGAGGAATTGTAGGATTAGTCCAAGCACAGTAAATTGAAATGCTGATAAATTCACTTGTCCCTTGAACAAAAAGAAATTATAAAGCTAATGAGTAGTCACTTAGATCATTTTAATGCTTGAATGTGCCCCTATGTAATCATATTTCTTTCTTTAGTTCTTTGTCAAGATGATCCCAATAGTAGGAAAATGAAAATAAGCAGATGCAGCTGTCAATGTCCTAGGCGGGCAAGCGTATTCTTATCCTTGTGAGATTTTAAATATTTTAATTAAACTGTTACAAAAGGGCTAAATCATGAAGTGCTTGAAGTCCAGCAAGCATTTGGTCTGTGTTTTGTTAGTGCACAAGCTACTAAGCCAGTTGCCCCCCAATTTTTGGATTACTGCTAGCCTGCAAATACCCTGTGCAAGAACGAGGGGCCCAAAAGAGTGTTTGGATTTCACCTTGCACATACATATAGGGAATGTGGAGTCCAGTCCTTAAAATTCACTGCTCTGAGCTGATTTCCTTTTCTATTTCTTTCTGTTTTGCTCCAGGAAAGCAGGGCTCAATAACTTCCATTTCTCTTCCTTAGCTTTCCGTTGAAAACTCAGAACTGATCACCTTGGACTTTTTCCACGCTACTGACCTCATGTCCATCTGCTCACATACCCTCTCCCAGCACAGCCACTTTGCTGTGACAGTTTTCCTGCTTGGTGTATTAGCTGGTGCACTGCAGAGAGGTGGTTTTTTTCCTCTTGGGCTGCTTCATATCCATGGGACACGGTCTTCCCGCCCCCTTCAGCTGCAGAACAAGAACTTCTCGTTAAACGCCATCCTCATTTTTCTTGCTGTTTGCAGCTCTCTCCCTTTCTCTCCCTTTTTCTTTCTCTAATGTGTTTGTGAGACTGTCTTGTGAATGCTGCATAAAATAAATTGTATTGTATTGTAATGTTATAAAGAGAGCTGCTGCTTGAATGAGGTGCTTCCCAAGGAGTAACAATATTTGTAGAGCAGATGTTATTCCACTCTGAATAATGGAAACCATTTGGTGTCCTTCAAAATCATCATGAGAGCAGGGGATGGAAATAAAAAAGATTCGGCAGAGACGTAACAGCTGGAGAATTCCTGCCTTCCCCCTCCCTCGCTCCGTGAGTAGCCGCTCCTGCAGATGTTTCAAAATGGCCGAGGTGCCGTTCGGGAGAAGAGCTCCAAGCTCCAAGGTTTCTGCTCCGTGTGAAGCCCCGCGACCGGCTCCTGCGCCCTGCTGAGCTATTCAGTAGAAAGCTCAGCTGGGTCAGGGAGCTCTTGCCAAGAGGCCAGAGGGCAATTCCTGTAGAGAGCATCAAAATCAGGGCAGGAAACTCTACTCCCTGTGCTCCTCTGAGTCTAATGCGAAATGGGCTACAACGGGCAATTTTGTTTTTATTAGACAAAAATTCTTCTCTGTGCCAGGAGATCATCAGTTAGGTAATTTAGCAGGTATGGTTACACTTCGTTTACCGAGCTTATTAAAGGCCAAAAAAGAGTTTTGTTCTCTGCCATGGATCAGAGGAAATGCAATTTGCATTATTTTTACTTTAAGAAGCTCTTAAAATATTTAAGTCTGCAGAACTGATTGGCAGCTTTCTGCCAGCCGGATACTTGCCTGCTTTCTGGCACAGGTATCTGTGATATCTGGAGCCATTGGCCTGGCTTTTTAGGGTATACTCTGAGACTGCATCTAGCTTTGATGGAGAGGGATGAGAAAATACTATAAAATTAACAGTATGATCACCTGGTAGCTCAGGTGATCTGTGTCTGGACTCCCACACGAATGGTTGGATCCCAACACCATGAATGTTCATATACCAGCTGCATTCACAAAGATTAACTTGGTTGTGGGTAATAAACAATTTCTTTGCAACCCAACTTCATATCTACTGCCTTCTGTCCACGAGTGTGACATATGGGTATACAGAGAAATCATAATAAAAATCCATGGGACCAGCTGTTATATGGGGACCTTCTGGTCTCCTGCAACTCAGTTATCTGAAGAATCTCCAGGCTATAGGAAAGTGCATTGATTTTTGCCAAGTCATTTATGTTGTCGGGCAACACTGATATAAACATGTGTTTGCATGCCCCTAGCTAAGTGATCATGGAGTACTTTGTCCATTAAGAAAAGGCGGAGTGGCTATAATGTAGGAAATACCAGTCTTTAGGAGATAGAGTCAGAAGAAATAGCTGCTTTATTAGCAATAGTTTGATGATACAGCAGCCACTCAAGTAGAATATTCATCTGCTTTTAGATCTATTCTTAATTAATTCTTGAATACTTGACAGGCTTTTTCATTAAAAATTCTGTTTTCCCCCTTTGAATATCTGTCCTTGTTTGTGCATTGGTACTTAATTTTCTTACAACTCAGCCTAACCTTTCTTTTCAGGCCTTTTTTTTTTTTTTTTTTAATGAATACTTTATGTCATGACTCTCATACAAAAGTTCCAGTTTGAGTTGAAAGCAAAATAAGAAACTGATGTTGCTTTAAAGTGGAGAATCACATTTCTGCATCCACCAGACTGTAGAGATCCAGGTCCTTTCTTTATTAAGAGAGAGAGAGAGAGAAAAAAAAAAAAAAAAAAAAGCAACCATGGGCCAGTATGATTGCTCTACAGAATCAGTTTTCAAGCAATATATGAGAATTCCATTTTGAGTGGTGCTGGAACAGCTTGTTTAGGTAAGACCAAAAAGGGGACCTACTCTAATCAAATTACGGTATTTTGCAAAATTCTGGATGTTTTGCTTTGTTTCCCTAGGGGAGCGAGATGAGGTGCTGTTGTTGGTCCCTGGGAGACCAGCAGCACGTTGTGTTTTGCAGTGTGTGTTTGCTACAGGCGGCTCCCAGTATGTACAGGACTCCAGGGTGGCCGGGGCGCCGTACCGTATAGGCCCCGTCTGGGGCATTTGCAAGAATATGTGAATGAGCTGTCCCTGGGGCTTTGGGGAAATCCTCATTCTCAGCCAAGTCCTCAGGGACTCCAGCTAACAGAAAGACCCAATTTCGGCCTTAAACTTAGCACAGCTCTGTAAACACAGCCGTAAGTTCCAAGGTTCATTCAGGGTAAATACGACTGACTCCATCCTCAAAGGTGACCACTTGATTTTCTAATTTGTTCTTCCAAACACAGGAAAGTTTCCCTAATAATCCTTACCGAGGCCCCCAGCTTGTTGTTTATGGCTTTTGCTGTCATTTTCATTAACAGCAAATTGTTCAGTATGATGCTAAACTGAGCTATATTAGATCAGCTAGAAGTCTTGGTAGGCTCTCAAAGCCTGGGCATTACATATTCAAAACAGGACCTAATGTTTCAGAGATTCATATTCTACTATAATTATATGGTTCAATGCAAGTGATTATATCTCTTCTTCAGTACTGGACTGAAAAGTTTTGGTTTGCTGGCTTCCTCATAATTTACTGCCGAGGCATAATAGGCTAGTCTTCCGGAAAAAAAGATGATAAATGACGCTGGCAAGGATTCATAGATTTATTAAATTTCTATCAAACAGTGCAACAAAAAAAATCTGCTTAAGTTAGAAATGGGCTCAAATTTTTTAATCAAAATTCATGAGTCCTGATGCTTGGTTCAGTAGGTCCAAGGAAGGCTTGAATTGAGGACTGATTAAAGAAAATAAAAGGCTTATTTGAAGTAATTTTTCAATGACGGCTTTTAATTGGATGTTAAATCAAATTCTTATCTGCTTTTCTGCAGATAGCACATTATATAAAATACAGTTAGTGGCACTACCACTGTAACTGATACACTGAATAACAATTGACTTCTTACTTTATACCAAGAGGATAGAAGGACTGCAGTTGTCAACCTGTCAGAAATTAAGTATGTAAATTAATGCTTAAGTATATGAATATGATTTACAAGAGGCTCTGAGTGATGTCGTTAAAAAATAGCGATTTCCTCCCCCTCCAAGGTTAACAATTACTCACTGACCTTTACAAATTTGGTGTATATTTTTTCCTCTCTCCTTTTTTACTGATATGTTGTTCCAGAGGTCTCAATGCTGAAATAATCTAAAGCAATCTGTCATGATTGCTTTAGATTGCAAAGAGAAGTATCTTACTCATATCTATTATATTTCATGTATATAAACAAATGCATTGCTTAAGATAATAGAGTTATTATTTAGTTCAATGGCTATGGTATCTGTGAAATTTGTTACTAGCTTTCTTGGCTTAGTCATAAGATAGCACTATTTATGATGGGGATGTATTTTTAATAGGCAATTCATTACTTTTGTAATGTTTTACCACTCAGAATAACAGCTGATTTCTTAGGCTAAGGAAAAAAATCCCTCTATCTCACCTGGACTAATCAGGACCTATAAAGAAAAGTAAGATATGCAGTAGAATTTATGCAGTCAGGAGTGTGGGAGAGAGAGGAAAGCCAGCGTGGTTTAAATTTAAATGCTATACTTTCTTTTTCTTCAATAGAAGAAATGCATGTGTGTAGGTTTTCTCTGCGGGAGTTTGCATTGCGTAGAGTATAATCACTGTGCTGAACATTATGATTATTTGTACCGTTGGAATTTGCATCTAGCTCTTATGTATTCCCCTGCCTATTTCTTCATGGAAGTGTTCCCACAGGAAATACAGCTCCATATTAGGAGATCTTCCACGAGATTCTGTTATAGTCAGAGAAACGAACCTCCAAAAACAGATCAGAAGCTGCGCAATTAAGAAGCTGCACAATTAACAAAGAGGCAGTATGCAATACTAGGCACTTTCTGAATTGCTGGATTCACAGGCTCAGAGTGGAAATGAGGGTTCATTCAAGGTTTCCTTGTGGTTTCTGATGTTCCCCCTACTTGAGATGCCCAGCATGTTGGGGTCCCTGGCTGGGGTAGCTGGGGCGGGAGCGCTAGGGAAGAAGGGGAAGCTCCCTGTGAAGCTTCCACACGCTGCCGTGAGGTTAAGCCATGGCAACTCGTGTTGCCTTGCAAAATGGACCCCCAAGCAGAGTCAAACCATCTTCAAAAGAGTCTGAAATTTGTCTTGGATAATCATCAAGAAATTTGGCTTATTCAAAGCTTTGAAAATCCGTGCTAGCTGTGACGCAGAGCACAGGGAGCCGCAGGGACTCGCTGGCCTCCAGAGGTGCCCCCTGCGCCGTGGCGCGACCGGAGCTGGCAGGTCCCTGGTCCTGTCTGGCGTCACCCACACCATCCCTCCTGCCAGGAGGATCCGCCACGTTTCCATCAGAGGAGACCGCGCTTGGTTACTGCTTCCTTCCTGTGCTCGTGGCAGCCCCTTGATGCCATCTGTTTCAGAGGAGCAAGAAGAAATGTCCCGGGAGGGCTGAGGCTGCTCGCGCTTTGGAAGCCCCTGGTTTAGTTACTTGCTCATAAACTTGGTTAGCTCTAAATGCTGTGCTGGTTCAGGGCCCTACTGCTTCCAGAAGAAGAAAGGGTTTGTCATGGTAGTAATTTGCATGTGATTTTAAATGTTTTTCTTTTCTTCCTGTTCCATGCAAATTCATTGTTTAATGCTTGCATTCAATAATTGGGAAGTGCAGACTTTATTTTTGAGGCAAATTCTTCTTGTTTTACTACTTCCATGGTTTCAGCCTCTTCGTGCGTGATACAGATGCTTATTTGATTTTCTGCAGATGAGATTTGGGCTCGCTGTAGCACTTCTGGCAGGTTCCAGAATTTGGCTTGAATTCTGGGCTCTTCCTCAACTGATGCAAATTAAGCTGTGCTGGTTGAACCTGCACAAGAGCCTGACACCGTAACAGGAGCAGTCTTGAACTTGAAGAATAGGAAAGGGGACCTAGGTCATTGTCCTGTAAACTAATGTAAATATATGTATATATAAGTCATTTCAAGGAGGTAAATGATTATTGGAGAAGACTCTTTCCGGGTACAAATGAGTATGCATTTTTTCTCTTAATCTATATAGTAGCAAAATATATCATCTTACTACATCTGTATTATCTGGTAAATACAGCAATAATCACTGGCAACAGTTCATGGGGGATTTTTCTTTTAGCAGCTTGGAACAAAAATAGTATGTTGCTCAACCAGATATGGTTCTAATTATAGCGTTTGCATTATACTGTTTTAATTGTCCTCTTAAATGTAATTTTTGACACCTTGCCAAGAACTTCTCAATGATTTCTTCATTGACTACAGGACTTTTAGTCATCCACTACATTTCTTAAGGCCATAATTTTCAACAGCATTAAAATCTACTTTTTCTTCCTTGCCTTGTGCTGCAGTTAATATCATTCATCTTGAGAACAATTGTCCTGTCACCCATTTACCTGGGTAAAGCACAGTCTCTCTCTCTTTTTTTTTTTCCCAGTCCACAAAAAGTAGAGCTGGAGTAGCTCGGAGAATGAATAACTCTGCCATCTTGCTCGGCTTTTATCAGGGAGGTGGTGGTGAGGTAGTTTTTTGCTCCTGGGATAATTAGAAGGAAATCCACAAATTTCATTCATTTCCACAGTTTTCATAGTACGCGTTTTTAATTATATTTCTTGTAGGCGGGAGTTGGAAAAGGGTACTGTCTACATCTTGTTTTACGAAAAGAGCTGCCTTAAATTCTTGAGGAGAAACTATGAGTAGTAAGTGTTTTGATAGTTGTTTTAGCTCTGTGACTGCTTCATAGTTAGTGTTTTTTTGCACACAAAATTACACACTATGGGGTAAATTTTAAGTGTGGTCATAAAGTGCCGGAGCAGACCACTGATGCAAATAACGCAAATGAATTTAAGAGGCAACTCGGTTCCTCCAGAGCAGGTGGCAGTGCGGCAGGATTAGAGACAGGCATTTAAGGTCATTCAAAAGCAATCAACCCTTGTCAGCCTTGGATAGCTTTTGTTTTTGTTCTGTTCCCCCTCTCCGCCCAGTATATTCAGGAAGTAGGAGCAACATGTCAATGTTATTCCCATGACATTTGTACGAATCCAGAAGCACTCTTGAGCAGAAGTGCCCGCTGCTGAAGTATGGGTTTAAAAGGAGCTCAGTAGAAACCTGGTTTTATCTGCTTGTACAAATTGACTAACATATTTGCTGATGTTTCAATTATTACTTATCTATTCATATGCTTAAAAAACAAACATTTGCAAAACGAAGAAAGCTTGCTAGACCCCTCTTCACTGAAGCACTTGACACGCAGCTTGCCTTGGAGTTTAAGCTGTTGAACTGAACACAGGCAGACAATATTTTTGTTAGAAGTCTGCAAATACTTGCCCAAACAATGGCCCAAGCAAGGTCCTGACATAGAAACTACATCTATTTGGAAGAGCACTGAAGACAGTGTTTAAATGCTTTCCAGAATCAAGATGTTGTTTCTGAAGATTGTGTGATGTAAAGGATGAACTTAATAAATTTTAATGGCCCTTCCTGACTAGGCAAGACCCAGGCAGTCAGGTCTGCAGGACAAGTTAACAAATGTCCTGAAGCTGCTAATTTTTAGTAAAGTTTATAGCACTATGAAGATATTTCAGTTTAAAAATGTACATTCTAAGTTTATGATTGACATTTTCACTAATGTGTTTCTCTTAATCACCATTTCAATATTGTTATTGCACATACTCCAGGAAAGCATGCAGCCAGTATTCATCTGAAAATGGAGGTAGTCCAACCCATGTCAATAAAAATCATTCATTTGTTATGAATATTTGCACTTGTCAGTAAAGAACTCACAATGCATATCCTTTCTGTCTCTCCAGTCTCCGGAGTGATTTCTGGTAGCAATAAGCACCTGACTGTTTTCAAAAGATTAGCTAGAACAAAATTAATAGGTAAAATTACATCCCTACTCCCAAACTACTTCCACAGTTCCTTTTATGTGAAGTTTGTAATCCAAAAGTAATCTGTTGTTGTTTGATAACTGAAGTACTACTGCAATTATAAAGTGTTTGTGCACACACACACATCCCCAACTGGATTATTTCAGCAGTGAAAAATTAACCAGAGCTTGATCACTGAAATTCATTAATTGTGGATAATTTGCCACTAGTCAAAGCTGGCAGAGCTCCGTTAGATCAGCATAGTTCTGGCAGTTTATACCAACAGTGAGTTTGACCCACTATCTTTTGTTTTTAAAGCTTTATTCCTTTTGAAGTAGTCGTATCCGTAGTTAATTATGATATTAAATTGCAGAGGAATGCTTCCATTTTCTGAAACTGCCTAATCTGAGCCTTTGGTCTGACACATCAGATTAGCTGAGATTTAAACCACTGACCTCCTGGCTCTGGATAATGTCATGTTGGTTCCTATACAAAATAACAGGGCCGTCCCTGTTCAGGTTACGCTAAATCACAAGCTGATGAGAGGTGACGGGCTCTGCAGCAACTCTGAATCACATGTTGTTTGATTTCTTCCTCTCTGGGCCAAATTCCTCCAGATAAAAGGTACAGAAGGTCACCCCCTGTCCAAAAATACCATGCTGAGATCACAGCAATATTCCAGCAGTGTATTTTTGTTATGGCAACTGGAACAGCAGTATTTTTATAAATGAAAGAAGTGAAAAACTGTGTAACAACCATCACACCAAATCATGCAATTATGTCAATCCGATCCCTCACTTGTAAACACTGGAATGAATTAATAAGGTGTTTGGTAAAAACATTTCTAGCTTTATTTTTTTTTCAGAAACATAGAATAGTCAAAAAATGCAGTGAACGTATTTTGAAGACAGTGGCCAGTCAGAAGTAATTACATGCCAACTTGCAGCCTTGACATGTCAGCAGCTAAGACAGCAGTTGGCACAGATCAAGTTGGAAGTCTAAATGTCAGTGAGTGGTAAGTGTCTAAATCTTGATCTCTCAAGTCATTAGGTTTTTATTTGAGTAGTTGCCCCCTGAGGTGGTCAGAAATGTCACGAGAAAACTGTTCAAAGAGATCTTACCCCACTGACCTATTGGGTAATAGTTAGCCTTGTTGAGTCTTGACCGTGAAGTTATCAGAAGCTATTTTTTTAATTATTTTTTTCTTAGTGTTCAATTAAAAATGAATTTTTTCGTTAGTAAGAAATTCTAGCACTTTTATGTTTTGAAAAGGAGCTACGAGCATTTGTTCTTTATGACTCGTAGAGCAGATGAGTGTTGTGTGACTGTTCCCATCGCGAGAGAGGAGGAAGTGGAGGGCTGGGAGAAGATGAGAGGCTGAGAGACTGAGATAGAAACATGCCCAAGGTGGAAATCCAGGCTTCTGCAAAGGCAGAAAAGGAATTGCCGCAAAGTCTGCCTACTTCAGTAAAACCTTCAAAGTTTCCAGACTTACTTACCTTAGTCTTAACTTCTTTTAAAAAAAGAGGAATTCATGTGTGTGGTTGTGTCTATATATCAAAGCTTTTGATTTTTGTCAGGCATTTTCAAGCAAGTGTCAGTGAATCTGTTAGATACTGTTAAAGTTGCTGTAAGTTTTCTGAAGGCAGCAGGATGAAAGAGAGACAGTCTGCACGCGCTGCTGACAGGCGGGCTGGTTCCTGGACTCAGCCTTCGCTGGACGTCAGAGAATTCACGCCTGAGCTCTGCCCCGAGCGCCGGCCGCGGGGCCTCTCTGGGCGCCCTTGTGCTGAAGACGTCCCGCGGCAGGGGCGAGACGAGCAGGGTGGCCCTGCGGAGCTTCCGCAGAGCCGCGCGGGGTCGGGCCCGGCCAGCTTGGTCCACCAGGCAGGTTCTCTGCACCCTCTGCAAAACTCATGTTTTAAATAGTTTTAGATTCCTGTAAGCCTAGGACTTCACTCAAAATCTGGATAAATACAGCAGAATTACCCATCCCCTATTTATATCTTACCTTCTTCTCCAAATGCCCACACAATGTTGATGTACTCGATGACAGAAATCTCTCTAGACTATCCCCAAAACCTTGGCTTCTAGACAGGAAAATATCAGGGAGATATGTTCCATGTTAGT
Organism: Nothocercus julius; assembly: GCA_013398735.1. Lineage (NCBI taxonomy): Eukaryota > Metazoa > Chordata > Aves > Tinamiformes > Tinamidae > Nothocercus > Nothocercus julius. The sequence continues at coordinate 2,307,831 of VZSV01000011.1, read as the reverse complement.
CAGAGATAAAATTATCTTTCTCTTCATGTTTAATCTCCTATTCCGCCTACGGGGTATCATTCAGTATTTTCAGCGTGCTTAGGTTCAAAGCCTGTAAAGGTCACGTTTCTGTAGGAGCAAAGGGAGTAATTAGGGCAACAAGTTTTATTTCATTTGATAAAAGTTCACATAGTTTTAATATTCAAGTAATAATTACAGTAATCTGTAAATTAGTCAGCTAAAATATTAATTCGTTTGGCACAGTCCTAGCGTGCAGTGTCATAACAGTGCCTGACAAGCCTCGCTGTAATCCTGTAGTTACCTTTTTAAATACCACAGAATTTCTTCATTGTTGTGATAAAATACAGATGTGGCTTAGAAGGAAACTTGCATGGTGAGCAGAAATAGAATATATAATTAGAACAAAGAGGGCTTAAATCAAATTAATCTTTATCTGACAGGAACATTTACATTTACATCACTGAGTGCAAAGTCATAGCCAAAATTGAAATTAGAAACAGATAATTATGATAAGAGAGGACACTTATGCTGACTTTTCTCATGCATAATTGGAAAGCACACAAAATGCGCTGCTTGTTATAATTAGAATTAGTGTTAAAAATATGCCACTTCTGATGAACGCCAGTTTGTTGCAATAAAAAGTTGTATAAATACTTGTATGGCAGAAGCATGAGTTGAGTTTGTTTAGGAGATCATAAAGATGGTTAAATCACTTTTCAAAAACAATAATAGAAATGGACTTAATAACCTTTCTGTATATTCCAGCCCTTTGAGCGTGTAGAATTTTGGATCGGCTACCCAGGGCCAAAGTCCTTGCATCTATTTACTATCACTCCAAATTATAGCTGGGTATTCAGAACGGCAGTCGCAGAGCAAAGCATTTGCCACCGCAGGATCTTGAGAGGAGCTGGAAGAGTTTCCCTATTGCCAGCTTGGAGTGGCAACTCGGCAGTGCCAGGGAGCAGCGCCCTGAACCGCTGCCCCTGCAGCCCGTGGTTTATTTGTCAGTGCACAGACCTGCAAGTGCTTAACATGTGCAAATCTATCTGCACTGTGGGGAATGGAGGAGATAGTGAGTGTTGAACATACGAGGGGGTGGCGATATCAGGACTAAAATCAATATTGAGCATTTTTAATTCCCTGGGCTTAACTGTATCCTCTATCTATAGAGGACTCCTCTCTCTATGAATGTTTGCAAACTAGAGGGCTAGATCCTCTGCTAGTGCAAATCTAGTGCGACTCACCCAGTGTCATCATTTTTTGCGGATTTACCAGCCAGCCGAGGACCACAGCCCGCATATAGTTAGTGCTATGGATACGTGCACGTTTCTGGTGTTTGGAAACAGCCATATAATTGCCCCCAGCTGTACAAAATCCAGATGCTTAGGCTTTTAGATTTCAAAAGAGATATAACTGGAGCTCTAATGATGTTTGTCTGCTTAACACCTTCCTGGCAAAAGCGAAGCCGTCTCCAGAATGTTAAGAATGAAGGGACGAGCTCGCGTATGAAGTTGAGCCTTTGGGTGGTTTCTCACAGACTTTGAGCAGTTCCTCCTTTGGCTTTCCCTTACAACTTTTATTAATGAAACAGATCCAGAGGGTCTCTGGGAATTCACCGACATGATAGTTTAGCGTGCTGTCAGAAAGTAGCTCGTCAGATGCTTCTATTGTACTGGGATGTGATTTTTAGTAACATGTAGGATTAGGGAAGTGATTCATGTATTGTGCGCTGTTGAAAAGAAGGGTAATTTGAGGTAGCAGAAAGGATTTTCAATGCCAAAACAATAATGATAATTCATCCTGTGGTAAGGAATTGTTATGACACGTTTTCTATTATTAATCTGGTTAGAGGGTCTAGGTTAAATGACTGCAGTCGATTAAAAGATATATAGATAGGAAAGCTTTATGTATTTATTACCTGCTTAAAGAAAAGGAAATTTATCTGAGAAAATTACATCACGGAAGAGTGCACAAGTGTGATTTAATGAGCTGCCTTTACATGAACAGATGAAATTCTTATTATTAATATTAATATTATTTTTTTGCATAACACAAAACACTGACAACTTTGAATGAGAAGTGAATTTTTTATGTTAGCTGTAGTGAAAATAACAAGGATGGTTAAGATAAATCTAAACTGTAGCTTTTCTATGGACCTTGTGCTGCCCAAACTGCCTGTAAATTAGTGCTTTTTCTCCTGGGGAGTGTCCCACTTAATTCAGGAGCGCACGGCACTTGGTGCGGTTTGTAGAATGTAGTCCCTAAATGACAGATCTGAGCTGCCATAATTTTTAACTCCACATTGCTAGAGGAAATAATCTAGCAAGCAAGAGTTTCATTCAGCCCATGCCTTAGGATGCTTTAAGGAGGCCAACTCAAAGTATATACAGCATTATCTCATCTAAAGGCTGGCCTGTGTCAGGCTGCAGAGAAGCATAGTCCTGGTGCCAGCCTTTTGCATAAAACCTAAATTTGCCCTTGTATACAGACTCATTTGCTCAAAGTCTAGAAACAGCAACACATAAATATATGTAATTACTTGAAGGGCTGTGCTCTCAAATAATGCTCATTGGATTTAATATCCGACAAATATCCCTTAAGGAAAATTGTATGAATCTTCGTTACAGTATTTCGTAAATCAAATTAGCAACTCAATGTTAATAATTTTGATTGACACATCTAATATTAGCCATTAGTGTCTCCATTGACTTTAGCTCTGTCTTATTAAGTGAACTCTAAGATTCCACCTCTCAATCAGAAGAGTCTCTTCTGTGTTTTTTTAATGGGAACGAAGGACAGATCTTGAGCTGATGTCAATCAGCCCACGTCCTCTGAAGCCATCAGAGGTACTCCAGCTCACATCTGCTTCAAGAGCAAACTCCTTATTTCTAGTGGAATTCATTTTGCAGCACAGGAATTCCCTGTAGGACAAGGGAAATTCTCAGGATTGAAATTATGATTTACATATGAAATTTTGGCAAACCAGAACGTGTTTTTCTTACTCTCTGCAATCTGCTGCTTGGGCAGATTCTCATTATTCGGCTTCAGGAAAGCCTAAAGTTGGAAACTGTGGCCACTGGTGCCACATGATGCCTTGCTCTGGAAGTGGAGCAGGAACTCTTTGGAGGAATTCACCAGACAGAATTAGCATGCTGTCAGAAAATACAGCTCCTACTGAAGCCTATGTCCCCAGTCAGACAGGGGAGGGCCAGCGTTTTGGGGGAGAAGGAGCATGGGACCATGTCCCCCCATGATCCGAGCACCTCCCTGGGCTGAGATGGGATGACAAAGCTTTGTGCTCCTGTTCTGTGGGATGCAGCTCAGAGGCTTGGGCCTTAATCTGGCACGTACCTTGTCCATGCTCTGGCCACCAGGGTGGTCCTGGTTACGGTGGGTGCGGATCTGTGTTCATTATCTTGGAACTGCTCTTCTTGGTGTGGGATAATTAGCTCTCAGCTGGAGCTGGGAATCTGAAATTGGTTTCCAGACTTGTGGTGACTTTTAGCATCATTGACCGCTCTTATGTGAGTGTGAAGGAGCAACTGCCTTCGTTTTGTACTGTAAAACTTGAAATTGTTTCCATCCCAGCTGCTCTACGAGGGCACTTTGAAAATACCTTGACGACAGAGAAAGCCATGAGAATTAATAGCAATCAGAGTTCCTTTCGGAAAAGTGGTTCTTGTTTAGGTGCTACCTACTGGTTTGTAGCCTGAAAGCCATATATCTTTTACAGAGAAAAGATGACATAGATAGGGAGAGGATCAATACCTTGTTTCTTCTCAGGAGTCACTTAAGAAACAGAAGGAACAGAGAGAATGGTTTTGTTATCACACTGGCCATATTAAATTTGCCTTGCTTAAAAGTCACGTATGCAGATAGAGGTGCAGATAGCAATAGGTGCTGGATTTCCTAAGCTTTCATGTATTGGGGTTCTGCGTTACACAGACTGTTTCCTTAAAGAAAATGATTTTTTTCTTTTGATTTTTGATTTTTTCTTTTGATGTAGTTAGTGTTTGCCCAGCGTTCTCACCTCCGTGGTGATTATGAAGGTGACTTACTCCCTTAGGAATAATATGACACCTGATGTGTCTTACAAATTAAGGTAGATAAGTGGGCAATTTATCTCCACAGATATCTCTGCAGAATCATTTTGCTTTACTGACCAGTACTTCAAATTTCTCCTGCACTGGGTGGGAGGCTTCTCAATTTCTTTTGCTGTGAGCAACATACCGTTTAGCTCAAAACAAATGTATATGATAGACGAGGCTAATGCTCCAAAAAGGAGCTCTGCCTTGCACCTGCTGCAGACAGGATTGAGGCCAACCTTCCTTGACAGAGCTGGTGTGAATTCAGATTCACCAAGGAGACTGGAACATCTCTGTTCCTCCTTTAATGACTGATATTTTTAGAACAGTTAAAAGCCAGCTATGCAGCATGAAGGATGTAAGGGAGTATGCAGTATGTTAGATAAGAATAAAAATATAGCAACTCTGAAGGGGAGAGAGGTGTTTCTGGTGTGTGACTTGCAAAGATACATAGTCCAGAGTGAAAGTATCTATGTACAGATGGTTTTTTTTTTTACTGAATTAAACTTTCTTTTTCCCAGGTGGATAGCTTGATCAGGTCATATTTTTAGCAACATAAATGCATTTAAAAATTAATACTTTTGTGCAGATTCTCTCCCTAGCAGCCTATGTTTTAAACCATTGACTCCAGTGACTTAGCATCCATTTCTCATGAATTATTCCTGTGTTATTTATATTGCAACCCATTTTCATGCTCCCTCCATGAGTGAGACCCTTCACAGCAGTCGTTTGCCTGCAACGTTGTTGTGAATGAAGCTAAGACCACTGACAAGTTTGCTCCGTGAATCGGAAACACCCATAGTTCCCACACTGACGTCCCCACCATCCTCGGGGCATTAGTGAGACTGTTTAGAAGCCGCCGGAGTTTCTGTGTCAGTCCTGCACACCTGTATCAGTGCAATGCTTTTGTATAAAAATTTGCTAGTTTAATTACGGACTCGGGTGTGCAGGGATTGCCACTGAAGAAATCCAGTGACTTCCATTTTAATTACTCCTGGTTAGAAATGGGTCTAAGTGAAAGTAGAATGAAGCCCTCGATAGCCATGAGGGACATCGCCAGAGCGGTCCTGAGGCCTCCCAGTAATACCTACATCTTCTAATATGCGACATGAAGCCAATTTTTTTCAACTCATTTGTTGCAGTGAGTGCAAATGAGGTAAAATATAATCTAAACTGGTTAAATGAGGTTCTTCAAATATTAGAGGTGCTTACTTGAAAATGGAGTGGTTTAAATCAATCAGAAGGAACATCACTCAGAATTTAGTCATGACTATGCAAGGTTGCATGCTATATTTTGCCTTTTACTTTTTAATTTGAAGTTAGTTCTGGGAGATTTCACAAAACAACAAATTCAGTATGTTTCCTCATAGAAAGACAGATTCTGAGTTGCATCCTCAGTTCTAATGCAGATTTACCTTTCTAAAGTAGGGTACTTGGTAAGGTGACAGAAAGGCTAATTGCATTGTGAGATACCCAGGAAAAGAGCAGGGGTACTGTGCTCTTTGTGGATTTTACATTGCTTCTTTTCTGTGTCTTACTTGCTGTTTGACTGTGCACACACAGGGCATTTTCCAGTACAGTTTTGGAGACAGACATTTGTCTCTGCCAGTCGTATTACATGTAAACAGTGATACACGAAAGGTAAGACGACAAACATCAAGGGAAGGAAAAGGATAGATTTCACATTTATTTGAAAAAGACACCTGCAGAATTCATGCTAGATTGGCCATAGCCATGAGCCTGTTGGCCCTACAAATGTGTTTTTTGACCCATAATAGGCTACAGCTTGATTTAATGGGTCACATTTCACTGCCTTTATGGACACCTTTACGTCTTCTTTTCAGGGTAATTATCTTTACACACATCTGATGTGGCAACGTAATTGACTCCTGCTTTTGTACGGCTATAGGTTAATGAACCAAACAGATAATTTTTTTAAAGAGAATAAATCACTTGTGTATTGTTTTTGAAATGCTAGCGAAGATGTATGTTTAGCCCCCTTTGCAGACAGGCAGCCGCCATCTGGGGCTTTCTGCAGCACGGCGCACTGAGCGTCCCGCAGCGACGCTCCTGCCTCCTCCCGCGGGCGGGATCCTGCCTAGGCTGCAGCCATGGAAGCTGCTCTGGAGTCCACCAAAGCACAGCAATTTGCTTCCACAAAAGTGCTGGTTTATAGAGCGGGTAGGGGAAAAAATGCTAAAAATCAGAAATCATTTTCTTTAAAAAAAATCATGAAGAAAAGAGTATGACCTTTTTACCCCAAAGTCAACATTTTTCATCAAAATATGCACAAATACAACTTCAGTTCCTCTTGCAGTAGAGCATGCATGGATGGCAGTTTACCATGTTGGATGCTGACTTGTTTTCACACAATTAGAAAAGAATCTTTGATTAACAGTGGTCATTTGGCATGATTTCTTAGCTATTTTTAAAATCTAAGTAGGTGAGGCATTAGGACAGGCAAGTCAAGTTTTTGAGGTGTGTTTCGCACCTTTCAGGATTTTTAATGAACGCTACACAAGCTCATTACGCTTTTTCTATGTCTGGAGAAATCAAGCAAGCCGTGGTTGTTTTTTACATGGGGGCAGGATGTATTTATGGAGGGAGGAAAAGCACGGTCTGCTTGCTTGCTAGCTTTCTGAGAATGGGCTGCAGCCCCGGGGACCTGGGCCGTGTCCAGGTATGTTGATTTTTCAACCTACAAAATTTCCCAGTATGGTTTTATTTGTACATTGCTATGCTTCATCTCCAGTCTAAGGTTCAGTCCTGTATCAACCATAGACCGTGACGTGGGCGCTGGGTGTCAAGAAGCTGTTTGAAACCCTGCTGATGAGCGGTATTGCAGGTTCGGATCTTTGTGGCATTTCTGCAGAGCTGTTCATGTTTATTAGAGCAGTAGCTCTGTTTCTGCCTCAAAGTAGTTTTTGATTTGAGGATTTGTTTTTCCTGGGGAGGTGGAGAAAGGGATTTTGAGGCTCAGAACATGTGCTTACAAATGATTACTCACATGAATGGGCCTGTTAACTTTAGGCTACCTGTGTGAGAAAAGACAACTCATGTGAGCAAGGACCCTGCTGAGGGTCCTAATTAGTTAACGTGTGAATGCATCAGATGTGCTCTGGAAACCCAGTCTTGTTACTATTCAGGACATGCTGGTCTATCTTTATTAAGATGTCTCTTCCATTTCGCTATCCTTGATTTACTTTATTACTGATTAATAAATATCTGATAGATGAGTTGTGTGTAGAGTGCCAGCTCTTGTCTAGCCCTTTGACTGTTAGGTGTCCAAAAGAAGATGCAAATGGATGTAAACCTCCTGAACCTATCTAGCAGAGGGCTTGTTCGTTAAGTGGGGCTCACTGGGAGCATCTACTGTCTTAATAGCCGCATCCAACAGTTTTGAGCTTCCTTGAAGGTAAAAATGAATGGAGTCACAAATGCCTCATTTACAGCTCTCCCAGATGCTTAAAGTTACATAGCTGAAAAGGTGGGCACCGCTACACTAAATCTGCTGAACAACTCATTTTTAAATCATGCATATAGCTAAATCACCAAATTCCCACTAGCTGCGGTTAGGAATGGGGCCTTTGCAATGCATCTGTTTGCCCCACATAGCACCTCTGGGCCAATTTCAGCTGAATTGGGTCAAGACAATATCACTCACAGTTTCATGTTTTGTGAAAACAAGAAGCCAAGTAGGAGAAGGAAAGCCTGATGTTGCTCTTTTTTGGAGGAGAGGGCATAGCATGAGTCCAATTCTCGTTAGATATTAGAGAATCCAGGCACAAGAGAGAGGTGGACGGACGGACACTGCGAGCCTTGGGCAATCAGTCTGCCTTGCTTCCTCTGATCGAGGAGCCACTGTTGAAGCTTTGAATAAAGGCTCCAGCCTTGGTTTTTGCATTTGTCGGACATCTTTACAAATAAGACGTAGGATGAGCCTACTGTAAAGCCCTGGTCCTTGGTAAGCATTTCCAAAAGTGAAACTTGGAAAATGCAGAAGCAGTGTCTGAGTGTAAATCTGGCCATATTCTGCAGTCCTCCTTCCCACCCTTTTTCGAATTAAGATTCAGCTCCCTGAGCAGACTCAGCAGCAAGCCAACAACTTTATGTACAAGAGCAGACCCGCTGAGTTCAAAGGAGCTGCGCATATATGTAAATGTTTGCTGGATCAGAATCCCAGATACTACATGGAATTTGGCCTGCCTTCCTCCTTCCCTGTAGGATTTGACCTATTGTTTTTAAACAGCACCGTAATCAGTACATTTTAATATTGCCGTGATGTTATCCTGAAAGGCAACTGGGAATTAGCATACTGTATTTCATTATTCCATGACTTTTTATATATTCATATTTAGACTGAACAGTGTTAAAAAGAATATTTTATTTCATTATGCAATTTTTAGTGAGCTTATTATCAGTAATATGTTTAGCATAAAATTTATTAGTGACATGCCCTTTAATTTAGCCTGTCTAATTGGTGCTAATTTAGTTAGATTGCATTAAATTACACCCTTTAATGTAGCTATGTGTGGGTCAAGAAATCCATTCCAACAGGTTAGGTAATTTTTCTTGCAGCTGAACAGTAAAAATGGTAGTAAGGTAGCTGAAAAAATGCAATCATGTTCCAAAATAGTTTTCCTGGATATGATTATCGGGGAAGCAGGATTTCTGATATAAGTGCGCTTCCTTTGAAGACTTCCAGGGTTCATCTTCCATCTAAACTCATGTCCCCAATCTCAACAACTAAGACAAAGGATGGGAATTAAGATCATTACTCTTACGTGAGGTGGAATTATTAAGAACGATCTTTATTTCAGCCTTCATTCTTTATCATACTCAGCACAAAGACAACAGTGAAAAATATGTTGTCGCTTCTTTTATCTGAGTTTCTGCTTTCTGCTCCATTAGAATTACTTTGGTCAGATGGTTGGAGTGGAAAGTAATTGATTTGATCTCAGCAGTCCACAAAGAAGCAATCTGAGCCTGACAAAACAAAACAAAAAATCTGACCTGTAAGAGTCATCGATCTCTAGCAGTAAGAGCAGAGGGCTCTAAGGCAGGACTCCTGGGGGCAGGTCTTCAGCTGGTGTAAATTGTTGTAGCTGTTATGAGTCAATGGTGTTTGAAGTCATCGGCAGTTTTCGCCAGTGGAGTTGTCAGACCCTAGTTCAGTTCCCAGCTCTCTGCAACTTCATGAAAACTTCTGGTCCTCTCTGATCCCTGCATGTGCAGCCATCTCCATTGTACGTATCAGTGATCCCTGTAGGCTCTCCCCCATCTCAGCTTGTCTGCTGGGAATCCAGCCCAAATATGAGGCAAATTTCCTAAGTATTTAGAGACATTTTAATACATAATTTCTGCTCATCAGGAAGCCCCTTTACTTCAATGGAATGATTCCAAGCAACAGGCAAAATCACTAAATTTCTTCTTTTTTTTTTTTTTTCTCTCTCTCCAGACAGCTTTAGTCTGGTAGAAAAGGGTCTGACAGGTTCTGAGCATGCATCTAGAAATGGCCGCGCCACATAATGCTTCCCTGACCTGGCTTCGTGGTTGTTGGCTAAGGCTGTGTTGTGCTCTTGTCGCGGCTGAAGGAGCTGTGCTGTTACACTGCACTTTCTGGTTTCGTTGTGATCTTCCTATTCTTGTGGAGTTGGGTTTTACTACAGACCACGAGGCATTCCTGAAGATTAGTTGAGTGTTCTTGCTCTGTTTTCCCACATAACCCACACTTGAGATAACACAAAACCTTTACAAATACTGTTATATCCTTGGATAACCCCTGTTCTCTGAGAGCACCTATGCAGTTAAATGGAGCAGAACCTCGGGGAGCAGAAGCAGGTGGCTGGAGCTTGGACATGAAGAAGCTACTAGGGTGCAAGAACAGGGATATCATATAAGCATTTTCCACTTAGCAGCATATAGAACACCACCACGGCTGAGTTTCGCATTTCTGGGTGTTTGTGGTAACCGGCAGTATCCCCGCGGGAATACAGCCCCTGCTCATTCACCTCCTGGGCTGTCCCATGTTGAAGTGGTTGCAGTTTCCCCTCTAATCCAGCACCAATCAGAAAAATGACTTGGAGGAATAATACCGGTAGTAATTTTGCCTTCTACTAAGTGCTAAGTCTCTGCTTGACAAAAAAGAACCAGTTATACTGAAATATCAATCTGAATTTCATAACACAGCCGAGTGATCATTGAGAACAAAGCTAAAAGCCAATTAGTTTTGATCCAGGAGCCTTTTTAATTCCTTGGGAAAGGTTCCCATTTACATGCTAGGAAGGGCAGCCGTAAGGGAATCAACCCCCTGGGAGTCACAAGAAGAGCCCCTTTTTTGGAGCAGGTTCTGTGAGCAAAGTAGATACCTGTGCGTTTGTGGGATCAATTCGGCCTGACATCCCAACTGTAAAACTGGCAGAGAAGAGAGCAGCAGCTCAGTTGCAAACATTGCGATGAGTATTATGTTTGGGGTAAATAAATATTAAAAAAAAATAAGTGGGAAAAGAGGCCTCTAATAGGAAGATGCATCGATGATACAGTAATTAGAACCAGCATTATTGAGCTGTAATAAAGTATACATTTACTGTGATTTCAACAGTAGTTTATTCTGGGGAGTTGTATCCAGGCACAGCGTATCCGAACCGGAAAGAGGCAGCAGCTGCCTAGGACACGTCTCTTAGATCTGAGCATGGGGGCTCAGCCGACACTTGTCGGCAGCACCCAGGGACGTGGAGGGTCGAGCTGGCTGCTGCCCCTCGGCCTGGCTCTGGCCTGGGTCCCCGTCTGCGCTCGTGACGCTGCCGCTCCAGGGCAGGGCGGCGGCGCGCAGCAGCGCGGCACGGCTGCCCTTGGAATTAGCCTTCCCAAGCCGGCCATGTAGCGGTGCTAGATGGAGCTTATCCTAGAAATGCAACTGAATAGCCTGGGTCAGTTTTCAGGGCTTGAAGGAAAAGGATTTTTTTTTTTTTTTTCTTAAGATGTGTGTTTGTACACTGGCTTTGGATTTAGAACAATAAACAGGCTACAGACACTGGCACAGAGAATCCTGCCAGCTATTTAGACTCTCCCAAACTAAACAGTTGAGCCGGTTCTCGTGCTCCGTCCCTCGTACGGAGCGATGGATGGGCTGCCGGCTGAGGCAAGCCCAGCGCGCGGAGCTGTGCCGGCCTGCTAGGGCCGAGGCGCCCGGCAGCCGGCGCGGAGGAGGGCAGGGTGTGCCTGGGTCTTCCTGGCTCTGCTCTTGCTCCACTTATAAGAAATCATGTGAATATTTTCAGGTTGAATTTTATAGCTTATAAATGTAAATTTGGTGAAATTAGCATGTGTTTGCCAGAGGCTGGTAGCTCAGGCCGGACAGCTTGCGCGGGGAGCGACGCGGCAGCTTCCCACACGGAGTCGCGCAGAGGCTGCGCCATCCCTCGGCTGCAGCCACCGAGGACAGCGTGGTCTGTCCGGGTCCCCCCCGCAGCAGGGGACTGGACCCAGGCCACCCACGTCCCGGTCGAGCTGTAACGGCAGCGTCAGGGCAGGCTTTGGCCCAGGGTGTGGGCTGTCCTGAGCTGGTCCCCGTGCCTTGCAAGCGGCCGGCACTGACCAGCCCTGGTACCTGCTAGGCGTTCGAGTGAGGTTAGCTGAGACGCTGCCAGGGGTGTGTGAGCCAACTCCTCGTATAATAATATTTAGAAAGAAGAAAGAAAAATCTGCCTCTCATCTCGGCTCATTCTTTCCTGCTGCTTCTCCTTTGGCGACCAACATCTCCTACTCTGGTGTGAAAGGCATCACCCTGTGAGCAGAGGCGCTAGTGAAGCCTGGCGTAACGTGTCTCTTTCGCGTGGATCCTCTGATACCTTCTCTGGTCCCCATGGCTTCTTTCCAAACCCTGAAGAGTTTCCTGTCTTTGACCTTGCTGCTGGACAGCGGAGTGAGACAGACACCCTTTCTGAATGAGAGCGTGAGCACCAATACACACCCAGCCTAGGACTGAAGTCCCTGGGTGTGTCTCTCATTTCTGTCAGGAATCAGGCTGAAAGAAACCAAACTGCAATTATATTTGTATATGTGTGCATATGCGCACACACAAATATCTATATAAAAAACAATATTTAAATAACTTTTCCATATAAACTGGGGTTTAGTCTAGAAAATTCGAGCTCAGGGCTCTACTGGCTAACCTGAAATCCACAGCAATGGGAGTTGATGCTCTTTTAGAACAGGATGCTGCTTCCAAAACTTCTTTTCTGTCTGCTAACGTCTACACAAGACAACTCTATCATGGATTGTCTGTCTTTTCTCTTTAGTCTGTGGGTCAGGTTTCACTTTGCTCCTGTGTAGAATTGGTGGGGTGAAAAGGGAAAGAACGATTTATCTGTAAAATTGCACAGGCAGAGGGAGACGAAAGGAGAATCAGTGTTGGAAACAGCCATCAGATTTTACTTGTCAACTTATGTCACAAACACAACCACATTTTACATTCAGCAGCTTGGGTAACACCCAAAAGCTATCGCAGCACTAACGCAATTATGGTAGTGCATCTATTGCTGTAAATCACAGGGCTATAGATATAGTTGTCATGTTCTTTGTGATTAAAAGATGTACATCTCTAATCAGTACCGCGAGAGAGGCTGTCATCGATAACGGGAAGCTGGCACTGGAGAGCCCTATTGATCTCTGCGGAGGAATCCGCAAAGTCTGTTCCACAGTTTTTGCGTACTTTGAGCAGCTTTTCAAGATACACCATCAGCTTTGCCTTAATATCAGTAGCTTAATTTCTGCCTTGGTGGGCTGTCATGTAGAAGGGTGCTCTGGACGTGCTCATTCCCTAGCAAGTTCTTGTCCAAGAGGCTATGCTATTTGGTGGCTCAGACTTAGAAACAGTCCAGTTTATTTCTGTCTTGGAGGGAATTAACTCCCGCTTCTGCGCAGAGCCAGGCATCGCGCCAGCAGTGGGAGTCAGGTCGCCCGCATGGCCCTGGTGCCGTGTTGGTGTGGGCACCGAGGGCACCCAAGTGGCTTTTCCTTGCGGCAGGGACGGCGACGGAGCCAGAGCTCCAGCTCCCGCGTGGTGATAACGCCACAGCATTTTCTGCAAGGCAGCCCAAATGCCTTCAGGCACTTGGTTGCAAACACGACAACTTCTCTACCTGTGTAAGGTGAGAATCAAGCTTTCCCTCGCCCCCAGAAAATGTCACTGCTTGTCATCTGTGCTCTTCTCATTTAAAAATAACAAAATAATTTATGGCCAATATTCATAAATTATTTGCATTCAAACTGTGGAATTGTTGGCAAAAATGAATATTAAATGACCACGTATGATGAAAATGGAAGGAGAGCTCTGGATTGCCAGGCTGATTGGTTGCCTTTCCCGTGTTTGTTTGTTTGCTTCTCCCTGAAGAATCTCCATGGATCAACATACAAAGAATTTATGTGATTTTTTATTAATATGTAGAATATAGCTTGAAAGCTTTTATACATTTATAGCTTTCACCCATAATCACATAGTGTCTTGTATTTGTGTGTCTGCATGGAGACGTGTATATGTACACAATCGCTGTGTGTGCATGCGTTTAAACTAATATTCTTTGTATAGAAATCCTATACCCTCGTGTTGCAGTTTCTCTGGTTTTCACCACTCTCTTCTTTATGCTTGGGTGGTCATATTTTGAAATTTCCCCAGGACCAGTTTTTCATGCAGTCACGTTTCTCATCACATCTGAAGGATGTTGTGCTTCGCATGGTAATTAGGTCCTCTTTGTTTCATCTGCTGAGCTGCTCCCTGTTACTTCCTGCAGCAGACTCACCACTGGAGGCTACTGCCGAAATGTTCGAGCAGGGGAGATTGTCTCGGAGTAAACAGCTTCACATTAGCTTGCCTTTTTTTTTTTTTTTTAATGCTGATTTGCATCCTGTTTAAACCTTGTGCAATTATATTTATCCTCCTTGTTTTCTTAGAGTAATACCATTTATTGGAATAATTTATTATCGCTTTGTGTGGCTGGTGGGTGTGCAAGTAAATCACCGCGTGTTTACAGATATGTGTGGCATTATACATAGAAACACACAAGTATCTATCTATCCACCTACCTCGGGCCCAAAAATGCTGATGGTGTGGCTGGGAGAGCAGTTGCCATCAGGCTTTACGGCTTTACCTTTTGTGGTGTAAAGGACAGACCTGACCCCACACGAAGGGGTGGCCGCAGACAGCGGGTGCCTTTTGCAGGGGGCCCTCGCTAGAAAGGGAGGTTCTTCCAGCAGGATTGGTACCTACTTTTATCATCCCTTCAAGCAGCAAAGGAAAATCCAGCCGTGTGTCTTCAGCCTTTGTTGTTTCATGGGGAGGTTTCCAAGCCCGCGTGGCCCTTCCTTGTGGAGCAGACAGGGCAGCTCCAGTGTCCTGACGTTCCCAGGTCGCTCACACCAGCGCAAAGGGAAAGTCCATTAAGGGCTGGGCGGGCTTGGGCACTGCACCTGTGCGCCCTGGTGGCATTGGGGACGCTGCCAAAATCCAGGCAGGGTACACAGGGAAAAGCCGTGACACTTGCGAGCTGATAGGAGTGTCAGGCCCGAGCGGTGCGCAGGGACGAGGGGAGGCAGCTGCGACACGAGCAGCCCTCCTGCCCGCACATGGTGTTCCTCCTGCCTGTTTGTCTGTTTTTTGTGATCGTAATTAATAACACCGTGATTAGCCTGATTATAGTGATTGCATCTCTCTCCAAGTGGCATCTAGATGAAGGTTTCTGTGGTGTTTTTTCCCTGTTTGTGTGTTCTGCAAACATATTAAGAAAATCTAAAATAATATTACAAAATGTCAAGTAAAATCCTGTCTCCTGAAGGGCTGAAGAGATCGTGTGCGTGTGCCTGGGTGTTATCTTGCGGTGACACATGGAATTAAGTCTTGGGCTCTCCTCACCTCGGAAGACATCATCCTGCCAGTGTCTTCTCTCTTCTGGCCATTTCAGATATGACAGTTTTTCCCCCTCCAGCCAATTAAAGCGAGGCTCTCCTCTGCACAAACCTATGAGAAAATTGGGCAGTTTGTTCATATCTGAGAGTTTCTTCATTTCATTTTATTGAACTTAACTGGTAGCACGCAGAGGAACATTTATTTGTATCAGGAGGGGAAAAAAAAAAAAAAAACCCTTAGCTGTGCAACAGTTCTGCGATTTTAATGATCTGAGTTATATGTGGAAGGGAAAGTGGATTTTCTGTTATCCCATTGCCAGAGCTGTGGCTGAGGGAATCCTGTAATTCAGCCACGCAGCCGTGCAGCTTGGGATGTATAATCTCTTCGGCACAAGTTTGGATTTAGCAGCACTGGCACATCTATTATTAATAGGTTTTGATTTTCACTGGTTTCTCTCCCCAATCCTTCCCCAGCTTTAAAAAATTCAGGGAAATGGTGAAAAATTAGAAGCAGACCATTTAGTTGCTTCTCTAAATACCATTTATCTACAAATAAACAAACAAGCAAGCAAGCAAACCTTTACATTGTTTTTCTAAAGTCCTTGTCACTGTTTTGCTTTGCCCACTGTTTTGTTTTTAATAGTTCGGAGTCTGTAAGGGAGTGATCCATTTTGTCAGAATAAGGTGTCTTGAATCAGTCCTAAATGAAGAAATTTGAATTTTCCACTAAAGGAAACCTCACTGGCTCATAGAGACATGCTGGTAATGGTCCCATTGGCTTGTTATGTCAGGCAGGGCTTCAGGACCGAAGGGAGACAGCGTGGCACTGCTGGGGAAGTTGCTGCTCTTTGAGGGTGGGGTGCGAGGCACGAGGCTCCAAAGTCCTCCCAAAGCTGCAGTTACTCCCCTGAAATGCGCCGCATGTCACACCTGATTTCAGTTATAAAATGGAAATAATAGAAAAAAAGGTCAGACCATTTACTGAGAACTGACATTTACCGCAGTCAGGAATCGCCAGTTGTGTACAGCTTGGTGTGTAGATGTCACTGCTATGTGACACCACCCTGCTGAGGCTCTCCGAACTGCTCTTTTCCTGCTATAGCTAGTGGGTGCCTAGGTACATATTGCTTATTGTATTTATAGGGAGGGCAAACAAAGGCAACCAGAAGTTAATTAACTTGCCTAAGGTTGCAATACACTTCTACAGCAAAATGAGAATATAGATTCCCAAATCCTCGCTGTCTCTGTGGCTCCAGAACTCTTTTATTTTGTATTTTGATGTTTACCATAAAGTTTGTAAAGCGGAATAGTTTGACATGAGCCAGGTTTCCTGTGACAGGCCACTGTCAAAGGGCTCGTGTCCTTGATCCCGCCGGAGGCAACGGCAGTTGCGCTTCGGTCGACCACAGCGTGCGGTTTGAATGCAGCCCGGTGAGCCGGGGCTTGGAGGTCGCGCTCCAGACTCCCAAACCTGTGCTGCGTCAGGCCGTGGGCCCTGCAAGAGGTGTCACTCCGTGTTGGGAGCAGCCCACACAGCCACAGGTCTTCTCTGCCTTAACTGCGGACAGGAACGGAGAGGGGACGACGTGTTTGGCCGCCCTTGCGTGGGAGGACACGAGGCAGGGGGAGGCCGGCCTCGCTCACAGGGCTTGTGGCAACAGAGGCACTCGGGAAGCAGTAGGTGCCCAAACATTCTCTCCAAGGGTACAGAAAGCTGGCAGATGTCACCATTGATGTCCTTCAGGTGTCACACAGGGCTGATATTTGGGAGGGCTGCGTTTCCTAAGAGCCCATCTGTTTTCTCCTTGCCATCCTGGCCTGCCTTTGAGAGCAGAGCCTTGCGTTTTCCGCTCCTCAATGAGCCTTGCACATCCTGCCGTCAGCAGGGTGGTGCATGGTGACACACCTGCTTGGGTCCCTTTAACCTTCCTGGGAGCTGTGTGGCTCAGTCCCCCCATGTCAGGCTCAGTATTTGCCTCTTAGTTTCCACAGTTTTCCAATTACTGTGCTCTTTCTCTTGCACCGCATTACTTCTTAGCATTCTTTAATTTAGAGGCTGATATCCTGGCGTTAGCAATTTAAGGGACCTTGTGCAGATATGGGCAGAGTATAATTTGTAAAGCAAATAGTACTCTTGAAAATGTTGATAGAACAATGTATCATTGCATAAAACAGATCTCCTGTTCCCCATTCTTCCTTCCTACTCCCCAAAGGAAACTTTTTAGCACCGTGATAAGATGCTGATAATCGCTAGCCAGCTTCAGCTGTAAAAATGAAGAAAAAAGACATTTAGAGCTTAATGAATCATGTCTTCCAAGCTGACTTAAATGCTTGTTTAGCTAGCTTTGAGACTAGCGCAAGCATAATAAATTTATTTATAGGGAACTTCCTGGCCAAAGACCTCTAGTCAGCTCCAGAATACCAGAGGAAAGGATTTAAAGCACACCGACTACCTAAAACAGTGGTATTATTTTCAGATTCAGAAGTCTTCTGTGCTTTACATTAGCCTGTCTGTGAAAGGAAAAGCCTCCTGCCAATTCTTCAGCTTCTGGAGTTACTCTGGATACTGTAATACATATGGGTCACTATTTACCTTGTGTTTGAAGCTTCTACAGTTTTGCATTATGTGTCCTCTACAAATCTTGTTGTTCTGGTCGTGGCAGCAGTCAGAATAAATGGAGGGAGTGGATCCTGCTGCAGGGAATTCCCCTGGAGCATCCCCAGTCTCCTAATGCATCAGTGTCTCCTCTAGTCCCTTTCTGATGGGGTCCAGCAGCAGGTCAACATCCTTAGGTAAAGAAAGGCTTCCCGAAGCGAGCAGCAGTCGCACAGAGTGAATTAATGGGAGCCGGCATCTGCTGATCTCCTTGACAATAAGGAATTTCACTGCCAACATTTAGAAAGCATTGGAAATGGTCTCTGTTGGAAACCAGATTTCGACTTTCTGCCCTGGGCTGCCAAAAGTATTTCAGCATAAAATGCTAAAGTAAGTTGAACTTTGAATTATAATTTCAATGACTGCCTAGTGGAATGGATTAACGCTCTGGCACTGCACCTTTGAGGCTTTGGCTCGAATCTTGTAGGATAAAAATCTGTCTGCTTTGACAGTTGAAAAGGTCAGAAGTGAAATAATGTCAGGTGGTCTTAGTCCAATTCAATGTCTCGATTAAGAAGTAGATGTAAAAGTTGTTGATGTGGGATATCATATCTGATACTTTGCAAAAATAGAAGTAATTTTTTATTTACATTTTATCAGCAAAATTGGAGCCGGGTTGCTGCATCCTGGAGCTGTGGTTCTTAGGGCAGGCTTTGAGGACTTGAGATCTCAAAATGAAGGAGGTACAGGTTACGTTACGCAGGTATCTTTAAAGTTCACATCCGTTCCCTGCTCTCATTAATTCCACTTTCAACAAAGCTATTCCTGGGGAGGCCAGTGCAGGGGAAAGTAGAGTGGAGCTCAGAAGCTTGTATCCATCATGAAATTAATTCCCTGGTATTTGAGCGTGTCAGACGTAGTTCATGTTTAATTGTTTTTAAAGTTTAATTTGGCGATTTTTATTAGCTGACAGTGTATAGGAAGAACATGTTTTTGTCACTGTTTAGACAAGACAAGGGGTCTCTTCACTTTACCCTTTGAAACTGTTTCCGTTCAATTTCTAAATTATAAAATAGGGTTGTGATTAAAGAACAAGATGTGGATATTTGCATAATACATTTTTCCTCCTTGTTTGGATACTTATGCATATGGGTTTATGTGATATAAATATAAACATGTAAATAACTTCCCCAGACATCCCTGCAGAAAGGTCAAATGGCAAAAAATTTCAGTGCGTGTAACAGGAATGTCCTTGGGGGGAGAGGAACAAACAAAAGATTTGTGACAAGGTGTCACGGTGGCGGGGCCTGCCCTTGTTGAGAGGCAGCGCTGGCTGGCGTGGGCCCCCTCTCCTCTCCTCCCCGGCATCCACTCGGTGAGGCCCGGGGGAGCCGTAAAACCACAGAATTATCTTTCATTTGCTCTATAGATTTTTCTGACCGGGGAGAAAAAAAAAAAAAAAGAAATGCCTACACTTAAAAGGGTGGGAGTTTAACCTGATGGGATAAAAAAAAAAAAAAAAATAGAAATAAAGATAAACAGGAATATCCTGAGTGAGGCCGTGCTGCTGGTTTGCGGCAGGGCGGAGGGTGGCTGCGGTGCGGGGGGCTGAGCGCAGCAGAGGCCGCGCGCCCTGGTTGCCACCCGGTATTTATAACAGAACAGAGTGGTAATTTTGCAACTATCACCGCTCAAATACGGGACCATTTCCCCAGTAATAAAACTATTACTGTGTAACTGTTTACTTATCAGGAGACCATTATGTGATTGATGACCTGAAAGTGGAGGTTATCTTTCAATTCATTTGAAATGCAAACTGACTGGAAAATCTATAGTTACTGTGGCATATTTTTAAGCAAAATCAGGCACCTACATTGACCTCCTATTTACATTTCTTTGAGAAGAAAAATCACATAAAAGCTATCAAGAAACACATTTCACAGCAGGCAAATTAATTGGTTTTACTGTATTTGAATGGAGGGTTTGTCAAATAAAACATGCCATGACAGTTAATAGTGTCATTTAGAGGCAGAAAATTATTGGCTTATTTGTTATTGGATAAAAGGAAGGCAAACACTTTGTATTAGGAAGTTTTAATGTGTTTAAAATCCTCATTAGGGATTTATGGACATTCTTGCTTAGCATAGCGCCTCATTAATTTGAGGCTAAACAGTTACTTCTGTGTTTCAATTCCAATTTTTTTTCCCCTTTTCTTTAATTAGATCTCGCATTAGAGTTTGGTCTCTACACCACTGGAGATGTAGAATTAATTAATGTGATTTATAAATCTAATGGAAGGGAGTTATTCTTAGATATCTTTTCATTTTAGTGAGCAGTTGAACTGCATGTAGCATAAGTGCGCACAGATCCAAGAGATTTTGGGAGCTCAAGAAAAGTGTGCGACTTCGGCATTGAATACATTTAGCAGCATCCCTTGACATTAATACATCAAAGCGTTTTAATTAGAAATGTAACTAAGAGGGAGGCCACAAAGATCCCATTCAAAATCCGATTTTCTTTGTTCTAGGTTCCGTTCTATCCAAAAAGTGTTATTTTCCTTCCCCTTTTGTATGATAACCGTGACATTTGGTGGCAGTTGGGATAATCATGTGCTTTACTATTTAATGAGTAGAAGACCTGGCTCTTCGTGTACTCTGAATTTTGATCAGATCCCAAGAAAGACATAATCATTCATCTCACTGTTTTGTGGTTGTTAATAGGAGGAAAATGGCTTTTATTTCTTGGAGGAATTTTATTTATTTTTTTAAAGTCCTTGAAAAAATGCATTTGTGCAGAATAATTATGCTAACAAGTAGTTCTGGTATTTAAACTTTCATATTCTATGGTACTTTACTATTTTCTGTTTTTTGCTCCTTGGATAGGACCATGCCTTCTCCCTTTGAATTTTACAGAGACAATCTAAAAATGCCATTTGCAAGTTGCAAACTGTGGTGGAGAGACCTATGAAAATGACTAATTTGCAGATGAGCTTGGAGCAGTTACTTCGGGCCCTCGCATTGGCCTTGTAGCTCTGCCGACTCCCATCAAATAAACCCAAGGAGTCTGTTTATGAGGACAGTCATACCTGCTCAAAAAAAAAAAAGGTTAAATAACCAGCACCACCACCCATTTAATTGATGCAGGTACATTAAAGGTATTGTCAAAGGTAAACAAATGCTTTAAAATGTTCTTTAAAAGTTCAAAAGAAATATTAGGGTCTGAATTCATGAGGTCAAGTCATGCTTCAGGTTACACTGATGCCTCTTCCCTGCTGTCAGTGGAGGTTTAATAGTGTCACCAAGGGTAGTGTTTGACCTGCTGACTTTGCTACTATATTAGCAGGAACTTGCACAACTTGTGCCTGATTCTGCTCTTGCTTTTGCAGATACGTATAGGGAATAGGCACTAAATATCATTCATGTAAAATAGATTTAAATGAGAACCAATTCCGGGTTATATTAAATTTAGATGATTATGTCTGTATGGTAAAGAGATTTTGAAGGGTTTCCAAGAGGTTCTCCTCAAAAAGGAGAAAGGTTTTCCTTATGCCAGGAAAAAATACAGCTTCTGATATACATTACTGTAACTGAGAGCAAATAAACTTGGAAGGCAGATTCACTTCACATTCATTTTATGCTTGTACTGCTGCATCATCATCAGAGGAGTTAAGTTTTGTTCACACCAGTAAAGTAAGAGGAGAAACGGCCACTTGATCATTTTTTATGCTACACTGTCCATCTCAGAGCACCAGAGGGTTGCACAGTCTGTTAGGCAGCCTTCGATGTTTAACGTGGACAAGTGCACAGTGGCGTGTTAGGTCAGTGTGCCTTTTATCAGCAATTTAATGGCAAGACATAAGGTAACCTCTTCCAGAACAAGGTGAAAATACCAAGACACATGAGTAAATATGTTTACCTTGAATAAGTAAACAAGTACTTGTGATCAGTGGGGTGAGAAATACAGGTGCACAGATTGACAGAAAGCGAAGAAAATACTGAGTTCCAATTATCCTTGCTCTTTATCGATATTAAATGGGATGTAGCAGCTTTTATGCAAGCAAGTCTATGTTTTGGACAAAAATTAGTACTGCAAATGCTGCTTGTTCGCCAGGCTGAATGCTGACGTGACCAGTTACTTTGGTGTTATCATCATAGGGAGCTTCTACATTCCTGCATTCGAAATGTTCCTTAAGTAAAATGTGCAGCCTTACCTGCATTAAAAAAATCCCAGGAGACCTTGAAGTGAGGGATCACTTTATCAGGCTTCTCTCTCTAACAGAGTTTGGCAATTTGCTGCATGAAAATAATGGAGAACCATTGAGTTTAAATTGAACATCAGTGTATTGTGCTTTCGTGGAGACTGTAGCATGCTGATCAACATTGAAATGGTATTGCTGAAAGAAAACATGAAAGAAAGGGGGACGGAAAAGCCTAAATACAGCATGTGCTAAATACAGCAGTGGGAGTCTGATTCGGTCGGGCTTTGGATCGCGCCAGGATCCCCGAGCTGCTCGCTTCCCCGAGCAGCCCTGCCCCGACTGCAGGCCAGGCCATCTTAGTTCAATACATGAACTAACTTATTTCACTCCTTAAAACCTTCTCCTGTTTTCAGGTTCTCAAGTAAACGTGTGTTTGGCACAACCTCTTCGTAGTCTAGTGTTTGTCTTAAGGGGTAACAGAGGAACAGCTGTCTGCATTTTGTTTTAGGCAACAGTTTTTCTTTCTTTCCTCATTTATATATATATATATGTCTGAAGTATATATTTTCACAGACTTTTTAATAAGCCCCTAGAGCTATTTTTGGGGTTGAAATAATGTGAAATGTAGTCTTCTCATGGTATTTTGGTTCCAGGATGGTGGAGGCACTATAAGAAAACAGTGAATATACATTATTTGGGACCCTTAAATGGCTCCCTTGATATTTAATAACCCTGTGAAAAACACATATATGTGTTTGGATACCAAGGGAACAATTTCATTTGAATTTTTTTGAATGCCACCATCATGTTTGACTTCATTCAGATCCCTCCAGGGCCCAAACACAGTGCTAATGTATGTTCGTAATAACTTCATGAATATCAAAAACATCAGAAGAAATACACTTAGGCTACAATATTCATTCCTTGCTCTTTTGCTGCCCCTGTTTTTACCCCTTTGCACTGAAGTTAGTAAGGAAGAGCCTGGATACTCCCAGCTAGTGAGATTAGCTTGACATCTATTTCAGGTGTCTTTAATATGAATGACCCTTTGGGGACAAAATGTTAGCAAGATAGGAAAGAGATAAAAGCATGAATTGTAAAACAGCCCCGAAAAGATGAGAAAAGTCGGCTCTGTGCAGTGGTATGGAATTCACTCCCAATAAATGGGTGGCAGCCCTCCTCCAGAGGGAAATGTAGAGCCTGAATAACAGCCGAGGGCAGGCGGCTCTCTAGGAAGGAGCGAGTCTAGAAAGGGTGCAGAGAGTGACTGAAAAGAGAAGATGAACTGTGAGCTTGCATGGAAATGCTGGTGGAGATCAAAGGAAAGCTGGTATTTGAAAGGCATGGGTGTAGACACCATTCAAAGGCAGGTGAAGTATTGAAACTTCTTAGGTTTTTAGTGAGAGTGTTGCAAAAGTGGAATTACAGATTCTTCTAGGTTGGAAGGACATTGAAAGGTTGCTTAGTCGAACCTTCTGCTCAAAGTAGGCCCAGTATTGCATTTTGCTCAGGGCCTTGTCCGGTTGAATTGAGAACATATCCAAGAATGGAAATAGAATCCCTACGTTTAAAAGCTCTATTTTTATGTTTGAGACCTCTACCTGCACCTGAGCAGCTTCTCTTGGTCACTACAAGACTGGATACGAACACTGAGGGACCTTTAGTCTGATCTACTATGGCCAGTCTTAATATCCTCATGAGGCTTACAAGGGAGTTTTATGAAGACTTATGAGAGAAACCTCATTTTTCCACTGTATCTGGAAACCCTGCTATTCTTAGTATTGCCTAACCTATTTCCCACCTGCATTAATCAAAAAAGAAGTACCCTCTGTTGATGGAAGCCTGGCAGGAGCTAGAGACGTTCATAGGACTAAGCTTCTGCTGACAGTCCTGTTTTTGCTGCTTCTGGTATTCTAATTGTTTTCCCCTTATCACTGCATTGTGCACACTGGAAATGATCAATCAAGGCTTGTGCACAGACTCTTTTCATACCAGCAAGTGAAAAATCAATTTGTGTTCAAAGGAGTAAACAGTAGTATGAGCTTCATCTCCCCAGAGCCAAAAGGGGGTCCTTGATAAAGGATATGACAGTGAAAGTTGAGCTGTTCATGTATAAGCACACAGGTGCTCGTACGCAAGTGATGAGAGTGGGTCCCATTTAACATGCTACATTTATCTTTCCCGTAAGACAAAGAGAGGAAAAAAAGATAACTTGTTGAATGCCAGCTGAGCATCGATAAAACCAGAGTTGTTGTTCACAAATAGTTTATCCAGGTGAAAATATAGTAGGTTGGTCCTGGCAAGGTGATTGCTCGCTGCGTTCCTCTGCTTCCCAACACCTGAATCCTCAGGACTTCTCTGATAAGTCTGTTGGAAAATTTTGTTGTTAGCATTTCAAAGAAATGCCCACACTCTGATGTAAACTACAGGGAAGTGGACTTTACATGGTATTGCTGTGCCACAAAAACAAAATCTGATCTCATGCAGGTTATAAATTGTGTGGGAGGTAAGAGTGGTCAAGGAAGTGTTGAGTGAAAAAATGGTAGGTTGTAACAACTCAGCCACAAGCAGCTACGCAATGTCGTTTGATCTACATATCAGCAGAGTTAACATTCCCTCACTCTTGTATTTTCTACCTTCCTTTCCTTTCTTTAAAGTTTAAAACTAAGCCATCCGTTAAACCTTTGGTTCCACAGCATTTAAGTTCTATTCCTTCTCATGTGAGACTGAAATCCAAAGACAGCTGTCGGACGTCCAATACTAGCTTTTTTTTTTTAGCTTTTTTTTTTTTTAAGGTGAAATATTTTGA
>VZSV01000011.1:2239715-2276645 GCA_013398735.1 Nothocercus julius | reverse complement strand
AAAAAAAAAAAAAAAAACAAGGTTTAATTGAGTTTATGGGCTTATGGTCAAAACTTTCCAGCCTGGGGAGGGGAAAGGTCCTGGACCTATTCCAGCCCTTGAGTCTTCAGAGACAAAATTTCACAGTTCTTCAGGTTTCCTGAAACATTTGCTCCCTTATGTCATCTTGTGCAAAAGCCTCGAGAGCTGATCAGGATGCTACAACCAAAGGTTAATGGCAGACCAGTCTGCTCTTGATTTTACTTCTTTAACCAGGATGACTGAGGAGGTTGTTAAAAATAAAAACACTGCAATAATAAAATCTGTGTTTTACAACTAAGGCCATGCCATAGAAGTAATACAGGGGATTTGCATTTATTAGGAGCTACTAATCCCAAATCGAAAGATGGAGGTGAAAACATTGATGCTAGGTATCCTTGCTTCTGTTCCAAAATGTGACTTACAGCCAACATAATAGCTTTGAAAGTGTGAATACAACGCAAGATAGGCAATCAACAGAGTGTGTGCACGTGTGTGTAATTCACATTTTATTAATATGAATTTAAATTAAGTTGTCACTGGTGTGTGCAGCCTTTGAAAAATGAATGCATTGAAATGTTATGATACAAACTGCAGATGGAGAGGAAGAACTGACATTTTAAACCAATATTCTGGAGCTGATACTTGTGCTGCTTATTTCAGTGCTTTATATCAGTGCGCCTTGCTGTCACTGCGTATTATTTGAAGCCGTTGTGCTGGACCAAGCATTGGGGGGCGGCTATGCCGCAGTGAGCGTGAGCTAGCAGCTTGGAGAGAGCATGGACGAGGTCTCCCTTAGCGTTAGTTTTCTTCCCCACAGAATCTTTCTGGCTCCTCAGGGATCTCTGGCTATTCTCTCCAGGACAGTCATTTTGACGAGTGACTACGACCCGTCACCTCTCGGTAAACAGGCGATAAGCATATAACGTTAAACAGGGAGGAAAACAAGCGCCACTTAAATAACTTTTCTTGAGGAATGGTAGTTTAAGTTGAAACTTCGGGTCTAGTGCTCAAATAAACAGGGAAGTGCTATCCTGCTGGTGCTGGGTCCTGGTCTGAATACATCAAGGTTTGGGGTCTCTGTTGCCAAATAGCTGAGTAGATGCCTCTGTCTAAAAGTCTGTCCCTGTTTAGAGGAACAAAAGAATTCCTGTAGGTGTATATTCAGTGTAGTAAAACATCAAAGAACTAGATGGACTTTTGATATTCTACGGACATCTGTGAAATTAATTGAAAGCTTTCTAGTCTGGAAGCAAAACAAATCCTAAATACAGTTTAGTTTGTAATTAGTATAAATATGACTGAAGTTAAATGAGCGAAGTCTATAATTTGTATGGTCTTCTATTCTTCTGATGATTAGCTCTTATCTAATGACATTGGAGAATATGTAAATTGATCAGCAGGTGAAAATGCCCTTGACTGGGTAAATTATGTGTAGTATTGCCTTCCTCATGACAATTGAAAGCACTAATGGATTTAATATGTATCATCCATAGCTGAGGTGAGCTGTTCACAGAGCAAAATTAGACTGTAACAGATACAGCCCATTATTTGCCCCTAAGTAATTGTTTTCTCTTCTAAAATACAAACCAGCATTGAAGAACGATGCTAAATCTAATTACAATAATTGTAATTTGAAAAATACAGGTACTCTGTCCAGTGTGGTTACAAATGCACTTAGTAGCTGACAAGCAGTTTAAATATTTTCCTGTGGAATCTGGGGGGTTTGCTGGGGAGGACATGATGTGAATTTAAAATGATTATCCAGACGTCATTGGAGAAGTGAATAACGAGCTGCCTGGCCTAGTAAATCATGTGAACCTGTCAAATGTGGGAACACGTTGGGGAGGAGATGATGTCAAGTAACAGTAACTTAGCAACCTGGCATTTAGCTGTCCAAAGAATGAGTAAGAGTAGCCACTTTTAAATAGCTGAGTAAATAAATGAATCCCTGTATGTCTTAGGTGTGCTATAAAAATAGCCCAGCACCGTATGTTTTGTGTCGAGCTGCTGCTTTCTCCTGGATAAGGCGATTTATTATTTCTATCGAAATGAAAAAATGGATTGAAAAGTTAACCCACGTGTAAATGTGTATCGGTGTCCTTTGTCCCTCGGCCAGCGGGCAGCCTTCGGAGGCGAGCGTGCGGTGAGCAGGTGTAATAGCCTGCCTTCAAACAGGCAACGTGTTACAACTGGAGCGTTTTTTCCTGTAGACCTTTCTTATGCACATGAAGATCTGGATGGATAAAAACAATTAACTTCTTAGCATTTTCATCTCTTTATCCGCATTTTCTTAATGGAGGCTAAACAAGTTTCTGCTTTCACATTAGAATAAATCAAGGGTAGTTCCACTGACCTCTGATCTCATCCGAGTTCATTGAATTCTTCTTCCTCCCACGCTGGTACAAGTTGGCAGCACCTCCACTTGTGTTGCTGGTGTTGCCTATTAAATAAAAAGGAGTTGTCCTGCATTGCTTTGGGTATGCACGAGAGCAGCAACTAGTCCTTTACTCGGTGGGCTCTCTAGGTGTAGTTTCACTCAAGAAAGATGAAAATGCTGGGCAGTGCTTCGAGAGCAGCTCTCATCTGCTTTGGCAGGTGATCAGTTTAAGTCACACCTTAACACCACTAGAAGCATTCGACAACAATTTTAGGAAGGTCAAAAGAAGTTTTTTCCCAGCAATTTCTGTGTTGTCCAGCCATTTACAGGCATGTTTGGGTCAGAAGTTGGAGTCATTTGAGATTGGCCTGACATAGGCTCTGGAAGAGCAAAGGGCTCTTCAGGAGTTGGAGAAGCCAGTCTTGAGTGTCCCTGGAGCCGCAGCACAGGGGTTTACATTGCTGATGGCGACATGAGGGACCCAGCCATGAGCCAGAGCTCTGCTGGACCTAGGGAGGTTTTTCCAAGGCTGTCAGTACCAACTGAAGGTACCTAATGCAGAAAGCCCAAAGCTAACTGTGTTGGAGTAGGAGGTGCGCATGAGTCAGTGCTCAAGCACTGTCTTCTTCACTTGGTTCATGGGCCACAGTTGTACTGCTGGCACGACACAGGTTAGGTACACGTGGAGTACCCTCGTGATGTAAATATATACCATAAATCTGCTTTATATTACCTGACGGACACGAGACAGGCTTCATGCTGTTGGGTAGGTGATGGGGAGAAAGGGCTGCCTGTCTGATCTGACGAATGTGTTGCATGTGAAGCGTTTCCGTGTTCGAAAGGTGGTGCTTTGCACCTGCCTGGTGCAGCAAATGCCTCTTCAAGATGTAAGGCAGCAAAAGATTAGACCTTTGTGAGGCCAGACAAGTGAGGTCTGATTCCAGCCTGTGGGCACATTTGTCAAAAACAGGTTTTATTTTTGTAACAATATTAAACAATTGATTTAGTGAAGAACTTTGAAGTGTAAAATCTGATTATTAAATGGGTCTATTGCAGCTTGTCTACACTGTAACAATAAAAAAAGATTGCAGAAGGTATTCAGGAAAAGAGGAGGAGATTGCAGTGCACTTATTTCCAACTCCCTATTCAGTTCTGTTTTCTTATTTCTCTAAGCATAAAATTTTAACATATGTTTGTGTAGTGCCAAATTGAAATGTTGCTGATTTCAGTAGTAGTATATAGTTCTGCTATCTCTGCCAGATTTAGTATTACTATTAAAATTACTGTAAACTGAACTGACATCATCACTAGGGTTTGGACACACATTACTGCTCCTGAAGAGAATGCAAGGACTTTCATATACTATTATGTGAAAATATGTTAATTTTCTCCTGCTTTCCAAGTTCTTCAGCATCTCTTTTGCACAAAACCAGGAACTTTCAGCTTTGCTTCCTCACGATCACCTCAAAAGCAATCTAAAATGAGCTGTAACATGTTACACGCTCTGCCTCCTCACTTCTGATTCAGTATACTCTGTTGTGACAGAGAATGTTAAAATGTTAAAAAGACAGTTTCAAAATCTTTGCAGTGGACTTAAGCTGCACCTCTCTATGGCACTTGGAGTTTGAGTCACTTCATACCGCTCTTCCAGTACTCCTGACTTTCCTCATTCCAGAAATAACTGGGTGTGAAAGAGACGAAACAATAAATAAAGAAATAAACAAACAGAGGTGGAAAAGATGATGGAGTTTTGTAGTTGAGTGGAAACCTAGAGAGCTTCATACGATTGCAGAGCCATAAGATTTCTACTCCAGATTGCAGATGGGACCTGACTTCTTGTCCCTTTTTGTCATTGTAAATAAGGTGTAACTCCCTTATCTTCAAGCTAAAGTAAGAGAGAAAACAGACCTGAGGAATCTCAGTTTTCAGATGGACCTCAACCTTTCGTATGCTTAGAAATGGACCAAACTGCTGAACTCGATAAATTTTAAGCACTTCTGCACCGTTACAGTCTTTGACACTAAATGTACCAAATGTCCTCCCTCACAGGCTGTAGGAGTTGATGTTGTATAAAGCTTAGTGAGAGACTTCTTAACGTGCCCTGTACCTGCCCTGAAGCATTGCCGCCAAATCCGGATGACAGGGATGCAACTGGTAACTACGGATGCTGCATCCAGTGCTGTCAAGCTGCAGAGCCACCTGAAGCTAAAATGCTCCGCTTCTGTGTCTTACTGCCAAAATGTTAGGCAAAAAGGGTCGTCATATTTTGAAATATAGGTAGTAGAATATTCCTCTGGTCTTAGATTAATCATTTCTGGTATTTCATCTTGTCCTGTCAAAATGAAACATTGTTAAATATGGGCACTGAGTGTTTAAACTGTTAGCAATGTTACCTTTCATTTAAGTAGATTAATAATGTGTACTCTACATAACAAATTGCTTTAGGCACAGAATGAAGACATTGAAAACATATTAAAACCGAGTTAGGCTTTCTGCAATGAGCGCGTGCTTCAGAAACAAATCTGGTTTGAAATGACAAAAGCTCTTCTATGAGCTCTGTATCAGATAGAAGGGAAGGGCTCTGTGCTTTTCAGCTCGGAGAGCAAATATTGTGAGTTTAAGCTCCTACCTAATATGTGGTCCCTGTGCAAATGCTCCTCAAAAGTCAGCCATGAGTTGGCCCAGGAAGGGTAGGTTATCCGGGTGTGGTTAGCCAAGAGAAACCGAGACAGGATTAGGCGAGACAGACTCACTGTGCTCAGCGGAAGGAAGGACTGGAGCATGAGATTAAGTGAGTTTTCGGGAAGCTTTTCAGGAGCTCTCATCATTGATGTTCTCCTCAGAAGCTGCACGTGGGCATGACAAGCAAAACCTAAAACATTTGACTGATGATTAAAATACTGCATATAAGGAAAAGCCCTGAACTAGAGAAGTGAAGAAAAGGGATATAAAAGGGATCTCCTACTTGAGCCAAACTCAATTTCCCTGCTTTAAAACTATTCTCAAGATTTTGCAATCTTGGATGCTTCGATGCCTTTGTTCTAAGAAGGACAGTGAAGAAAGCAAGGAAGGAGAAGGAAGAAGACATCCGGAACAGACCTGCAGTTAGAGCTCTTAGTCTCGTGGTTGATCTTAGAGGAAATGGATAGAAATATTCTGTTATAGCAAGCATCTAGAATATTTCTTCCCATTGTCTCTATGTACTGCAGTCTGAATTTAACTGAAGCCACTCCTCATCTCTTCTTCTTAAGCTGAGAATACGTAGCCACCAGCTGAGACACCAGCCACGAAGTTTTTCCTCCCAAGAGCCCCTCTGGATGGGCAGGTTCAGAGGAATGTGACAAGCATGGAAGCATTTTCAGCCTCCATGAAGTTGGCAGAACTAGTCTAATGTAGGAACACAGTCTTTCTGGTCCCCTGGGGAGAGTATCTCACATGTTTGCATCTTGTCATTAAGCTGTAGCCTTTAAGACTTTCGTAAAGCACAGTAATTAGAGCCCTTGCCAAAGGTGTCTCCCTTCTGCTTATCCATTAAGAGTCTTTCAGCTGGCAAAGTCTTTGGGATACCCCACTGCCAAACTGTTACAACCCTGCCGAATATTACTGTAGTCTTTCTTCCCATCTCTTTGAATATCCTCTCAATAAATGTTCAAATATATTCACTCAGATAAAACATCCTACCCTTAAACTTCCTGTATGACCCTTCGACGCCCCTTCACGCCACAGTGTCTCCGTCTGTGACACGGGGAAGCAGAACCTACCCCTATTACCGTTGTGCTGCAGAGTTAAACTAGTTACTAGCAAAATGCACTGAGTTCCTCAGCTGGAATTACTGTGTGCAAAAGCAAGACTCAATCAGGTATTTAAAATTATCCTGAATACTGTGGCTTATCCATTTCTATAGAGGATTTCTAACACTTCTTTAAAGAAAGCGTGCCATTGAATTTAATGTTCTGAGAAACCTTATGAACTTCTAATCTATTTTAGCCATATATTTCAAATTGTGCTTATAATTGTGTTTTTTTTATTGAATATGTAAGTTCCTTTCAATTTCTTAATACAGTTTTAATATGTATTTGAGAAGAATGCACACTCTGTAGATGGGAGGCACTTCAGAGCGTTTTCAAATTGTCACATTCAAATTGTCACATTTGTTTAATTAGCCTGTGGATCCTGCCACATTGATTTATGTCAGCTGTGTAGCAATTTCCTTGGCTAGCTGGTGAATCTGTCCAGAATACTCTTTTTTTCTTCTTCTTCTTTTTTGGCCAAGGAATTTCTCACATTTCTTTGTGATTTAAAAGCAGTCATCCAGGCATCCAGCCTTGCAGAAGTCAGCTGAAGAAAATGTCAGGCTGTAGCATTAGAAAGGAAGATGGTTTTATTAGTTCAAGGCATTAAGGTGTTTGTTGACCATTGTTCAGTGGCAAGAGATAAAACCTTATTACAAACATGAATCTGGAGTTCAGATCTAAGTGCCCAGATTTATGTTTGCTCAGCATTCTGCACGCACTGTGTATTGCAGCTCCTGCAAGTGTTACCCTTGTGCCTACCTGTGCTCGCAGGGCCAGGCTGTTGGTGTCGATGCCACTCCAAAGCCCTGTTTTCTGTAATCTACATCTCTGTAAAGATTTCCTCTGTTCCAAAAGAGGCAATATCTAAAATCTTTTTTTTTTTTTTTTTCCTCCCCTAGGGAGAAAATCCTTAGTACTTTCTAGCCTTTCACAGGGCAAAACAAGGACAACATGAACAGACACTGACTAGGGAGACTTGCATGGGTTGCTAATGGGAAAGAAAGGCCAGGGTAGTAGTGTTCACTTATCAGCTGCTGGCCGAGTAGGTGATTTAAGTCACAGACAAAACTTCACCTCTCTGGAGCCAGGTTGGGAAATGGGGATATTGATCTCCCATGAGGACTGCCTTGGAAACTTTCCCTGGAATTTATTATACCGGCACTGAGCGTTACAAAGGCCCTTTAAGGCTTTGTAGTCTGTGAAATTCCCTGCCACATGAGTATTTCCTATTAAAGTATACATTGTTTGCATTACATACCCCAAGGTACAACAACACTTAAAAATATTCATCTGAATCTAAGAAAAAAGTGTAGATTATTTTTTGTTTGTAGCAAAAAGTTCCCAGCAGTGATAATTTTTTTTGAATCAAGCCAATTAATCCCTTCCCACTTACTCCATTTTTTTATCATTTCTAACCTCTGGAGTCTCCAATCTATTCAGTAAGAGGTCTCAGCTGCTACTTTATCTAAAGAAAGAGTGTTGTACCAGTCAAATACAAACTGCTGCTCAGATTTTTTGAAGAGCAGCCCCTTGTTGTTCCTGAGTTCAGAAAAAGACAAGAGAACAGAGCTTCAAGAGTGACGTGTTCACTGGAGGCTTCTTTCCATGAAAATAGTTATCACTCTTCTTTTTATTTTTTTCCTTGGCAATTGAGTCATTGTTACTTTAAAAGAAGTTGTCATGATCGCCTCATTACCATTTTTCTTAATATGATAAGTGTAAACTACAAGCAAGCTATCATGTTTGAAAGGAGGCAGCAACCCTTAGGAATGTTGCAGTAACTGCTTGTGTTCTCTGAAAAGCCTTAGACTGGGAATTTCACCAAATGTATCATTCTGTCTCCTTTTGCAGCAGCGTTGTCATTTTATAGTGTCTTTCGCTTATAACACAAGTTATCCTTCCAAAAGAATGCCATGTTACTGCATCTAGCCTTTGTATTCCCTTGCAAAGGGAGATCAACAGCTCCTTTTGGTAATTGCTCAAACATGATAATAAATGGTGTGTTATACTGAGAAAAAAAAAAAAAAAGAAAGAAAAAAATCTCTTTGGCAGGTTTATTCCAGTTCCACTTTGTACCATAACTGGTAATTGTCACTGTTTGACACTTGCTGGAGTTACGAACAGCACTAACTGCTTCGAGCTAACTAGCAGCCATGTGTCTACAGGGTGGTCTTTTCTTGGGCTTACTCCAACTGCGATCCAGATTACCCATATGACCCCTGATAAATATTGCTCATGAGCACTTTGCTGTTCCTTCTTGGCCAGCTAGAAGCAACAAAGACAGTACATGTCATCGTCTAGTAATGTACATACATCATTTCCAAGTGCTGGAGCACCAACCTTCCTGTGTTTCAGTGCTGTGGCTTTTGTACCCCATTCATTGGTTTGCCTGGGTAGGAAGAAAAGTGTGTAATGTTTGGGCAAGAGATGGCTAAGGCCTTTGCTGCTTTCAGTCCTGTTGTTATAAATCAGTTTGTTTCAATGTTGTTTGTTGTCAGATGGTAATGGGAAACCTAATCACGGAAAGGAGTCATGCAG
Organism: Nothocercus julius; assembly: GCA_013398735.1. Taxonomy (NCBI): domain Eukaryota; kingdom Metazoa; phylum Chordata; class Aves; order Tinamiformes; family Tinamidae; genus Nothocercus; species Nothocercus julius. The sequence goes on along the minus strand of VZSV01000011.1, from coordinate 2,267,915 downwards.
GAGAATGCGCATGCCCGGTGTGCGGTGCAAGTCTGCTTTCCTGTAGTGCTGCTCTGTGTGGGACCAAGCGGCCTCCACTGTCTCACAGCTCAGCGGCCGCTCTGAGCGTGAAATGTTTCCAACCTCAACCTCATTAGCTCTGTAAGAAAGAATGACCTGGGAAATGAGGAATGAAATCCATGCAGGTGACTGGGAATCTGCCTAGCAGGAATACTGTGGAACGTAACCTTAAGGGAGATCCAACAAAGAGCTCAGCTTGCTTTGGCTTTAGTTTTATTTACTCTTTAAGCTGGCTTATGTGGGCAAGGCTGACATGCCAAAAAGATATTTACTGCATGAAAACATTTTCTGTAGCACACATCCATTTTTTCTATACCTGTTGGTTTAGCAGGAATGGATCAAAAGGCAATGTTGGCCTGAATTACAGGATGCGGACTCAGGAACAGACCTGCCTCATGGCACAAATGAGGAAAAGGAAATCCAGACTGAAATGTTTGTCCTTTTCCAAAAGCTAAAATTAGTATTATGAATGCCAACTCACATGGCAGGAGTTCAGGTGGCTGAATAGTGAAAGAAGAGCAGTAAAGGGTTGAGTCTGAGAGACACCAAGGACTCTGCCTCTCTGTCACAGGGCCAGAACCCTAGGGTGATCTTTGCCAAAGAGTTTTCTGGCCACCCAGGGCTTGCTGAGGGCTAATCAAGCTGGCTATAGTGTCCATCCACGATTATGTAGTCAGTATTCACTGTGACATTCCCCCGCTGTCCTTGTCTCAGGTGTAGGCACTAGGAAGATAGTGTCATGCTGTTGGGGGGCTTCATTTTTCATTCAGTGGGGGAGAAGCAAGTCTGGGACACGTGGTAAGCTGGTAGGGAGAACAGGAGATGATGAAGAGGAGGAGCTGGTTAAAAGGATGGCTTCTGTAAGGGCAGGCTTGAGCTTTTCTGGGTGTCCATCTGCACATGAGCCTCAGATTTCTGCTTTAACAGCATTCTAGTTGAGGTGTTGATGAAACATATAGAAGGCAAGCACTCAGCATTGAAAAGAAATGCTGCCCTGGCACACTCAGTCAGGAAAGCCCATGTTGCAATACTGCTTGTGTGGTAAGCAGAATAAAAGGGATCTGGGTTTTGGAGGCAAAAAGTTGCTTTTATACAAGATTTCAAAGTGTATTGTACAGCAGTGTGTGGTAGCTTCATTTCTTTGTATTTGATGAGTAACAACTGCAAGTCCAATTTTAATGAAATCAAATCATGGCTTATGCAAAAGAATTTGGCTTTAAACCCAAATGAGTTGCCTAGCCTGGTTTCTTAATTTCCCCCTATATGCTATTTCAGACAATTGATGCTCCTGTTTTAAGATTAAAGCTGGTGTCTTCTGGCACAAGTTGATGCTTCCAAATCCTTGGAGATTTTTAGACTCAGCTTCATAATGTTGTCAGGATGTCAGTTATAAACTGGCTAGATGAGTCTGCAGCTTAGTGCATAGTGTAGAACTTGAAACATTTCTGCACTAATTCTACAGAATTAGATATTTTGTAGTTTAGCTATTTAGCTTTGTCTGATAGTGATTTTGGAGATGTTATTTTTTATCTACGTTAGTGCAAGCGCTCCAAAAATTAAATGCGTTTTATAATAATTTATATGGATAAAATTTTGCCCTGTGAATACATAACTCATTGTTGTACTTTGTATGAAAAAAAACATGAATTGATTTAATCTGGCAATGTAAAGAAGATGGTGTAATGTATTGTATAAATGTGCACAGTGGAGTGCCTCAGGGTAGGTGCAATCTTGTTTTGTAACTGTAAATTACAGTTCTCCTTTCCTCTTGGTGTGAACCCTAAGTTTTAGGGAAGAAAACAGGCAATTCAAGACATGCTTTTTTGCTTGTGAAGCTCAGGATGGATGGAACAAATTACCAGATTCCCTTAAACAAGTGCCAGCAGTGAATAGTTTCAAAACACAGTTGCTTATTTACTTGGAGAAACATTGCCAATGTTTTCTAAATTGAAGAGATGAAATTGTATGTTGGTATTAGTAAGTTTTCAAAGAATTAGCTTTTTATTACTTATTGTGCCTTTGTTTATACTATACTGTTACACTGCCAGAATGTTATGTTGTATTTAACAGTTCAGTGCATACTTCCTATCTCTTGGGGCCATCATGAAAATTAGATGTGCTATCCCTGGAGCTGGTAACAAGCAAGTATCGTTTTGAATGAATATAATCAAAGGGATATGGCTGTGCATCTCAGTGGGGTTGAGAAACTGCTGAGAACAGGAGGTATTGCATTGGCCGTACTGTCCACAGCAAGACTCTAGTGCTGTGATTTGGGCAGCAAAGTCATTAGTTTAGTCAATGAGAGTGAGAGAGGAAAGATGCCTGGCGTTCTGGAAATAGGTTTAGTAGACTTGACCGCAAACACCTGGGTATTGATAGACATACCAATATCCATACATATAGGTGTATACATAGGGCTGCGTATATTCAGTGGTAACTGAATATTTAGTTTTGTATGCAGTATTAAACAGCTTGGATCTGAGCATTAAGATGAGAATTGATAAGTGTGGAGAATCAGGGGTTACTCCCATTTGTTTGTATTCTTGGACTGCGCCATGAAAGTGGTGGTGCTGGCCACCTCTCCGAGAGCATCCCAGGCAAGCCAGGCTGCAGATGTGACCTCATCTGGCACTTCTGTGGTCCTGACCCATCAGTAGGTCTCACCTGACAAACAACTATACAGAAGTGTGAGTGCATCACAAGGCAGAGCATCTCAGATGTGCCTGGCAGAACTCCAAAGCTTTAAGCATCTTCTCCCGGCATGTAGCTGCTCTGGCTTATCTTTAACAATGTCAACTTACTCTGTGAGGAAAGAAGATGTCTCATATCTCTCAGATGGGAAGGGAAGTTACTTCAGTGGCGTTATCCCTGGTCAGTAAGTGCCTGTCTTTGAACCTCTGAAGGGTCTTTGCTTGTTGCGAAGGCGGTATTCCCTTGGTTTCATCTCCTGGAGTTCACCCAGCAGCCCAGGGCATGGTCCAAGCCAGTGACAATACGGGCTGGGGAGGCAGCTGAATATGCAGGATTGGCCTGCGTGGTTAATGAAGCCTCACTCTTCCACTCCTAATTCTGTCTCACTGTATAAAACTTCTCATGACAGCTCTCCCATATTCTTCTGTATAGGTTCTGTGCTGTTATTTATACTTTGTGCTTCTACTTCGGTAAATATGTCCTGCGAACCCGTGTTCTGTTTGACTCGTGTAGATAACACGAGCACGGCAAGATTCCTTGTTTGACTGGCACTGCAGTAGCTTTCCTTTCAGAAGAGGGTGGTTTCGAGCTTTGGCCCCAGGCCGCATCCCCTGAAAGCCAAGGTAGCTGTGGTGAGCCAGGCTCGGGGGGTTAGGCTGGACATGGGTATCCAGCTCTCTGCTTTCAGCCTCTTCTTGCTCCCCCTGTTCTCAGGAGGGCCTGAGTGGATTCTGTGGTTACACTGGCACTGCAAAAGCACCAGGCCTAGGAAGGGCTCCTGCCCTCACAGCAAGTAGTTCATCACGTTACCTAGGACAGCCTCTCCTAGAGCACAGCCCTTCTTCCAGCCGTGGGAGCTCTTGGCCCAAGTCTCCACTCGGGTAGTGTCCTGCTAGCCGTAAGGTATAATTATTTTTATATGTGCTTGTGCAAGTTTTCTGTTTGGAGAGCTTCAGCAAAGCAAAAGGTGGGTCGCCATCCACCACCTCCCAGTATTTTTACAGTAGGACACCAGGATCTTGCCTCGCACATTCCTGAAAATGCCAAGAGGGTGTTAAAAGGTGCCTGAGGGCAGAAAGTCCGCTTGGGATAGAGTTGAAGGACTATCTTGGGCAATGTGAGCCAAATTCAGGATAGTCTATTTATATTTATAATATGTATATTATTATACCTTTCTGAGGCAGGCCCTAAAGAGAATTATCCTGAGTCCTTGAAGGTCTCTCACCTGTTTCAGAGGAAAGCCAGGGAATAGGTCACATATACACAGCAGGACCCAGCAAGGAGCAAAGTCTCTTGGGGGTATAGACGCAGTATCATTTAGACTTTAGTTACTTTTAGGCTTTTGTCAGACTTACTAAAGTGGAAATTCAGTGGTGGGTTCGTGGAAATGGTGTAACTTCGTTATTTTCTCCCTAAAAGAGTCTCTTGAGCTGAGATATCTTCTCACCGTAATGGAACTTTTTTTCTTCACACGCACAAAATTGGTTAGAGCAATAAGTACATCAATCATGATTTGCTATTTTTTATTGCCTTCTAAATGCTCTAAGTAAAGAATATGAGTGTGTTTAGTTACACAAGCTACTGTATGAGGAAAATATATTGAAAAGTGTGAGGTACAGGGGAGGCAAAGAGTATCTGGAAGCTCAATAGAAAGAGAAAATGTTCATATTACTATCACTTTCTTTCTGTAACTAGTTCCCAAATGTTAGCAAAGTAGGAAAGAAAAACATTTGCTGTAATGTTTATAGTCAATCTCTGTTCACTTCTAAAACAATTTCTGTATTCATTTTTCACTGAATATCATTTTTATCTGTCCTTTCCCTCCTTATTTCTGGAAAGGAGCAGCAAGCCACTCAGTATGGGAGGATGTGGAACGCATCCCATTCCCCAGCTGAGCAAAGGGAATTTATTTGTAGTCATGGAGAAAACCCACAAGGTGGACGCTGTCTTTTTAGATTATGGTCAGGGAAGCTGTTGATTTTGTAGAATAAACTCTTATCTTTTGAATAAGAAACCTAAGTGGTGTGCATTATATTTCCAAATAGATTTTAGCAGTTTTTGGTACGGTAACAAGACAAATTTTAGAATAACAATGGCATTACTGCAAATGTCTCCGTATTGGGTCTCCAAAAATATGTACTGGGCATATGCCACTGCTAATAAATTTACTGAAATGTTTGCCTGAGTATAAAGTTTTCTAACTTAACATTCATACCAGGAAACCTGACTTTCTGTTGGAGGCCATCAGGCCATCACTGACATCATCTTTTTAATTTTTTTTCTTCCCCATGAGGAAAAAGATGAAGTGCTGAGAAAAAAAGTTTTAAGTACTGAAACATGATAATGAAATACATATCCATGAACTTATCCATCAACTCCCTATCAGTGTCTCCTTCAGGAAGCCTTTGGCTCAGTATGAGGATACATACAAAAAAATGCTTAATCTTATTTCTTTTGTGTTCCTTTAGGTGGTAGTGTCATTTGCTTATACATATGTGTGCATATATATGTAAAAGTGCATGTATATCATGTCTTAGCATTTCTCTATAGATGGGATGAGTTGAGATGGTTTTTAATTCTGTATGCATCACACACACAAAATGTGGCTGCCTCGCATGCATTACTGGCTTCCTAGCAGGGAGAGTTTGATCAGGTCTGTATAAATGCAGAAAACAGAAAGATACTGTGAAACAAGGCACGTCTTATGCTAAGGTTGCATTGATAAATAGTTAATAAAAGGTTAATAAATCATTAATAGAGACTTTAATAAATGGTGAATCTGTTGGTTATCTCTATTCCATCAAGGCGATGGGTTGCTTTAGCACCAGCTGTAACATCAAGTTTGTAACAACCTTAAAATATTTATTCATCATGTATTATTTTTTTCTGGAATGCAAGTTTAATATACAGTGTAACCAAGAATTTGGAGAAAGTTTAAAGCAACAGATTTAGCTAAAAGTTAAAAGGACCACAAAGGACTGTAGGCAGGAAGATTATGAGAGGTAAGGAACCTTTTGTAGCAGCGAGGCCCTCGGATTGCATTTACTGTTAAGCTCTGTTCAGCATGGTTCTTCCTCTACCCTGCCCCTCAGGCCTCCTCTCACAATGTGGGCAATATGTTGGTGCTGCAGCTGTGCCTAGGTCTTTATGGACTCTAATGCCAGAGCAGGTAGAGAAGAACATCAGAATTGCTTCTTTCTTCTCCCCCTTTCTGTGTATCTGTCATATACAATACTTGGTAAAGAACAGCTTTTGGCCCATAGAGATCTGTCGCACTATGGAACTGTAAAACAGACTGGAAAGGGTCTTAGAGATCTCATCATCTTCTGCACTTTCCCGTTCTAGTGCAGGAATCATTTCTGCCTGAGCCTGTCTTGACTGATGTGGTCTTAAACATCATCTGGTCTTAAACATGTTCCTCCAAAGATGGAGCCTGTGTAATTCCCTAGCAATCTATTTCAATGCTGGCACAGTCCTTACCATTGAATGCTTTCTCTTATGCCTAGCTGGAATATCTCTGGCTTCAGCTTAAGTTCATATCCACCATAAAACTGGAGAGCAGATTATTCTTCCCCTTTGCACAGCTCCTTTTTGTAGTTGAAGACTGTTCCCTTGTCTCTCCTCAGTTCTCCCATGGGACACAGCGTGAGCCCTGTGTCTTGGGAGACTTCAAATTAGATCAGGCTAAGCAGTTTAACGTGCACTGGAGGAAGAAAAGCTGCCTCAGTAGAGACATAGAGCACATGGGCTAGTTTTTTTTTTTTTTTTTTTTTTAATAATGACCTGTTAGAGCCTGGGTCAGTGCTTTTATCTGTATTCAGAAACACTGCACACACTTTGAACAAGAAGGAAATGATGGAAAAATGAAATATGGGAAAAGGAAATAAATCTTGAAAGAGGCAATTAATTTTAGGGACTGGTTTTGTAAAGCTATTTTACCATCTGCCCCATATCCTCTGTGCTCGGTTCTCTCATTCTGTCCTGTTCCTTGAAAATATGCAAGTTTAAATCCTTCCTCAGTCCTTTCTTTTCATTTAAATCCTCATTTGGCCTTGAACCTCTGCAGCCCTTTTAACAGTTTGTTCCCACAGTTGATTTTTTGGTGATCTGTTAGACCTCTTCTGCCTGTACACTTCTTAGTTACTTACCTGAGGGCTTTTACAGCTAAAAAAAGCAGCCTTAGCTGAAGAGGCGAGCGTGTCTAGCCCTAATAAATAAAACACATGGATTCAATTAAAACAATGTTTAAATGATTTTCAGAAAGGAGGATGCTGGATGTAACTACATCAGAGGACCACAGTGACTTTTAAGCCAACAAACTGTGCAGGTTTACTTTCTCATTTAATCTCCAGGTCTATAAAAAATGCATACTTCCATAGCAGTCATCTTCCCACTCCTACAGTTAACATGATTTTGGAATTATTTTAAGTCCAAACCATGTGAAAATAAATCCTAACTTGATTTTGTGGCTTACTTTGTTTCCATTAAATTCCTCTTTAAAACATTTCATATGCTCAGTTTTATTATTCCTACTTCCAGGAATTTCTAAATACTTCCAAATTTGGATTGATAAAACATTTTTAACTTTTCCTGGGGAAAAGAAAAAAAAAAAAAAAAAGAGAGAATGTTATTCTCTGCTTTCTTTCCCAGGTATTTATAACCCAAGATACTTACATATATACCTCTAACAGATGCACATACAACACTCACACTTTAAATAAGTGATTATTTACAGTCATAATGTATTGGAAGGAGGATATATCAGATTTCACAAATGAAACAGAGTGAAGCTTATCAAGTACTCAGAAATGAGGGTCTGCCAAAAAAATCAGTTCATTGCAAAGAATGATGGAGTCCTGTCGATGATTAAACAAATGACATCTTTTCTCCCCAGGCCCCGATCATTTCCCCTGGAGCAATGGGCATGTGTTTCAGGAATAGCATGGAGGGGAGCTAAGGAGGCAGTTGTGACTCTGCAGTCTGCGAGGCTGAGGTTCCTGTTTGGAACTTTTTGTTCACTAATAGATACTGGAGCAATAACTGAAGTGAGAAGATGCTTCTGTCACACCTAGCTGGGACCTTTGTTATGCTCTTGGAGGCTCAGAGCACTTTGTAAACACAGTAACAGGATAGTCCCAGCTTCACTGAGGTTCACTTTTGCCATTGACCTCGGTGAAGTCAGGATTTCTTACATTTTAATTGAATTTCCTCAAGTAATATGACAGTCATTTTTCCTTTTCCAGGGGTTTTCTGTGTGGGTATCCCCTAACAAGGGGATGAGGAAGTCTGCTTGCAGCTCAGTCCACCGAGTTGGTACTGGAGGACCCTAGGTGCATGTGGATGATGAATTTTCAGCAGAGTTTGCAGGCATCCCATTCCCTTGAATCCTGGGGTTCTCTGCCCAGCCTTTTCTGGTTGGGAGAGGCTGAGGCCTCTATTTGTGGTGCAGTATGGATCAGTACTGCCTTTAGTCAGGCCGTCTGTCAGTTAATTACATGATATAGTCTCTGTTTCATCATTTTGCTAAGATTAGATTTGCCACAAAGCAACCTCTGTGGCACAGGAGCTGGCACAGGCGTACGGGACTCGGGTTATATTATCTCGCAGGAAAGCCGGGTAGATCTCTTCTCCCTTTCCTCTGTGCTGGAGCCTGATGACCGCTGCAACTCGATGTCCTTTTGGGGCTTGGGCAGCAAGGACAGGTCCGAGCTGTTACCCAAGCTATGTCTTAGCCCAGATGCATCCACCACACCACCCTTTGGATGAGAGCCATATTTAATTTAACTATGTGATAGAGTATTTTCACATGTGCAACATTAGCAGTGACTGTCAGGGTACCTACGGAAACCTGTGAACTCTTAAGCTTTGCTGTGCCTGGCCTGGGCTTGAGGAATGTGACGCTAGGAGGTTCATGTTGATGCGGTCGGTACTAGGCCATTGCATGCAAACCTTCCCAGACCAGACTGTCTCCCTTGTCTCGTAAAAATAGTCTTTTCTGAGCTTTGTAAGCAAAGAAAAACAATCAAGACAAAGATATAACAGATCGCTAGAGACAAGTATTACTGCCTGTCTGAATATTTATTAAATTAAAAACAAAGATAAGAGAAAATGAGCGGCATCTACCATAAAACACACTCATTACAAGGGCATTTACAAGCTTTGCCTAAAACAACGCTTTTGCAGTTTTTCTATGTTAGCAGTCTTTTCCCCTCTTCTGAATCTGCCCCACCGTAGGCCCAGTTCTAGGCCCCAGGCATGGTGTGAACTTTCTCTTTTATTCCATAGCCAAGGGCAGGCGGGTAGTTGCTTTGAAGACAGCTGGGGCGTGGGTTTGCCTGGTGCCTCAGCACTCTGACACAGGGAAGGGGCCTGTTGCTTCGCTGACCGGTAGTGCAGGTCTTCTCCAGAGACCTCTCTTTCCTACCAAACTGCAGGCTTGCAGTGTAGCCAGCAGCAGGGCTGTGAGGAAACGTTATGGCCCTTAGGCCACCCTCAGCACCTCGTGCACGCTGGGCACTGGTGCTCCGAGCCCCCTCCAGCTCCTCTGGCTTGTTCTGCCACTGCAGAGTTGCAGCCCGGATCGGGTGCCAGTGCAATCCGGGGAGGATCCACTTCCTGCTTGGGCTTTGCGGAAAAAATGGTTGATGTTTTCATGAAGAGAACCTGTTGCCCGTTTTCCCGGCAAGTGTTGCCTACTGTTGGGTAGTTGAGGTATTTAACTACCATGTAACGGTAGATGGTGATACTTCCTAAGCAAGTGCATCCCCCAAGCTCTGTGGAGAATATGTGATCACTTGCCCTCTCTCTCATTGCTTTTTTACTTATTTGGATTTGCTCTCAAAAGCTTGTTTTTTTTTCCTTTCCTAGGAGATGACCCATTCCTGGCCTCCTCCTCTTACTGCTATTCACACTCCTGGCAAGGCTGAGCAGACCAAGTTTTCTATCCCAAGCAAGGTACAAGTAGGCTGTTAACAGTGATCTGATAAACATGCTGTTCTGTTGAGTGTTCTTCACTGGAGAGTTTATTTTTGTAATTGGTTCCATTTTCAGAAGTTTCTAAGACTATTTTTAGTTGGAAATTCCCAATCAAACTGTTGTTACTAGTAGAGCTGCTTGTTTAAAGCTGCAGAAACTATAGCAGAGGGAAAGTGAACCTTATCTTTGTTTTTATAAGAGTTCTTCTGCACAAGTACGACATATTTTATTTATTTTTCTTTCATCATTATTTGTGTAATGCCATGGCTAAATGGTCCTCTGTTCCTTCCGATGATTGACTGCTTGATGAGGTTTAGGCTGCATAATCAAATTAGTTGGACTTTAAAAGTTCCTCCATGTGAGCAGAGCCGTGGCATCTGCCTGCTTGCATGCCCCAAGTCCCAGCAGACAGAGAGATGTACAAATGCAGTCCCTAGTATTTGCCTTGTTAAAAGCATTGCACTTCCCAAGCCTGGAGAGTACCTGCAGTTCACCTGACATGCAATGAAGTGTTAAGCCACAGTAATTTGAACATGTCTTGAGCCCAAACTCTGTTGTTGCCTTCTGGCTACGAGTCTGGTACTGCAGTTAGCGCTAGAGCTCCCACCCAAGGCAGTCGATACCAAAGCGACGAGCTGATGATGTCTGGGGAAGGGAGATCTTCCCTGGGGTGGAAAACTACACCACTCTGACATGGGCCTACCTAAAAGTTTCTTTCTAGAAGCAGGGTCTTGGAAAATTGCTCATAAAGCTGTACTGGTACTGCTTGACATTATGGTTCAAGCGATCATATCCTGTTTTAGAAGCTGGAATGTGATTTTCTCCTTACTGATTTTATCTATTTGGCAGATATTCCCCTGTCTGAAATGCAGCCTCCATACTTAATTGGAAATCATATGAAATTAGGAGTATCTATGGCTCCTTAAAAAACAAAGCCAGTGCTACAATGCCTTATTTTAAGGGAATGTGATTGTTACTGCTCCGGCACTCCCAGTGTCAGTTCAGTTAACTGCTTCTGTATTAAGCATCATCAGTCATAATCATACAAGAATTTAATCCTCACTATAAATCTGGTTAAAATCAGTTGAACCCATTTAGGTGAAGGTGGACCTGTGTGGATGCATATGTAGGTGACAGCTGAGCTTTGGCCCATTGGAAGCTTTATTTTTCTAATTTATACTGTCCCTTAATTTAGTGCTGCATTTTTATGGGCTCGACATAAACAGGTCTATGTCCTGCATACTGCCGCTATCTCAACAGAGCAATATAATCACAGGCTCAGAGATACTAAAAACTTGCTTTGTTTTGTTTTTCTGTTCCTATTAAGTTTTCTTTGAACTTTGAAGATCCACATCAAAGTTAATCATTTCTGGGCAGGTTAAATGTTGATCTTAAAATTGTTGACCATATGACTCTAATATAAAATATAAATTAGATTTTTTTAAGCTAGCATTTTAGGAAACAGGCAAGCACATCAATGTTTCTGAGTTTGTTAGTTTTGCTGTAGAAAAACACAACAGAATGTGTCTCCTCAGAACATAACACTAAATTAATTCTAGCTGGGCAAATTGTTGCCTCTGAAACACAACATGGGTAGCTTGTACAGCCATAAAGCCAAAAACAGGCTATACTAGAAATTCTCAACTTAACTAAAACATACAAGGATCCTCATGAGAAATGTATGTTAAAAAGTGTGATAAAAAGGCGGAACTTATCAGAACAATTAATCCTTTTGACATTCAAGTTTAAAGTGCCATTTTTACTCTTAGGGCATGATTTACTTCACAAGGGACTGACTGACAACACAGTACAATATTAGGAACTAATAATGCCCTAAGAGGAAGTGCAGTGAGGGCTTTAATGACTTTAACATCCTACAGAAGTAACACTTCCAGCAAAGTAGTGCCTGGCTGTAAGACTAGGTTGTAAATAACACCTTAATTTCAAATCATCAAACTCTGCTAGAAAAGAAAGCTGATTACAATCCCTGCGGACTATAAAGCCTAGGGAAAAACTAAGCAAGAAAACAGTAACATTAAGGAGCAGCTCAGTTGTTATTGTGAGTCACAGGGAATCACAGCATTGGCACGCTCAGCGTTGCAGGCGCATCCTTTGCTTGTGTGAAGGTGCTGTACTTCCATCGATTGCATTGCATCTGCTCAAATTTCCATGAGCTGGAGATCAGCCTCCTATGTCTTTATCAAATCCAACATTCGCAGCTCAAATGAAATCACTGTGACTGTTGATAAAAGGTTACTGTGTTTTCTAGCAACAAGACCAAAAAAGAAGGCAATGGCACTGAATTTAATGCACAGCTACCTTCACGCGATGGACTAAATTTTGCAGCACAGATGCCTCGCACACATGTCCATAGCCGAGACTTGACAACGCCAGACCGCTGCTGGTGCAAATCCGTGCAGAGCGAGTATGTAGATTTACAGCAGCTGAGGAAAAGCTCTTGTCTGAACTGTGAAAGGGTCCCTCAGTGGTGCTCGATCTCCACAGTTAATAGTGTTCTTTTTTTTTTTTTAAACTAATGTCACTGATGTTGCCTTAACAGTCACATTGTGCCTTCCCTGTACAGTTGCCTTCCCTGTTTGTGTAATGCCAAGCGCCCTTAATCTGCAAGCAAAGATGTGTCTTACCTTCTTCATCTCTTTTAACTAATGCTGACATTTTGTGTGTTCTTCTTTGTAGGACTCTCAACATGTGACCTCAGGATACAATGTACAAAGTAGGTCTTCATCATCCTTAGTCCTGAAAGTCAGGGTTGGGCGTATTTTTTTTTCCTACTTAACATCGTTAAAACAAAGGCTGAAGAAATTAATTTCTGTGGTGCTAAAGCAGATCAGTTCCATTTTTTATTACATGTTATGCATTGTGGCATGTTGTGAAACCAAGTATAATTAGATGGGCTGACAGCTTTGGGTGCATTTTAATTCTACCGTAATCTTTTGACATTTGAAAATGTGTTTCCTTTGCTTGCAGAGTGGAGTGATCCAGCAGGGAAAGTTGCATCTAAGTCAGTGCCACAAAAGTCGTAAGTATTATTATTTGCAGCTTTAAATCTTGATTTAAAATTATCATAAGGAAGGGGCTTATTTTTCCAAAGGTGACTAAAATAGAGCTCACTCATAATCTTGTCCTGGTGTTCAGGTGTTCTCAGTGGTGCTTAAAAATTAGCCATAAACCAGTTTTATGTTTTCAGTGCTTATTACTGTTTCTTCTCTTTAAGCATTAGCTAACAAAGGTATGTATGAAAGATGAGTTTATTAAGCAGAAATAATGCTGATTTTAGTTGTACAGCTTGACAAAATTAAATCACTTTTATGTTTCTCTCATCAGATACTAAACTTCTTACATTAGAAAATGCAGCCCAATAAGCAGATGATGCAAGAATTGTAGCATTTATATAGTGAGGGAGAGTAAAACACATCGTATGGAACAATTATGCTTTTTGTTACTGAAAAGCAGGACTTGAATTTTATACACTCAGATGAAAATCACAGCTGATCTACAAATATGACAGTTGAAAATTGTGGAAGTGCTAATCCTCCACTGTGTTAAACCATTTTTCTTTGGTGCTGCTCTGATGTAAAATCAGAAAAAATGTGGCAGTCAGTTGAGACTGCACTTTTTTTTTTTTTTCCTAAATTTTACTCCAGAATTTCAAACTAGTTTGTGAATATGAATTACATAATAATCTTGAAAAGCAGGTGGCTGTTTTGATACTTACTTGAGGCATAAATGTGTTGGGCAATTTCGGTTCAGAGCTGTGATTTTTTACCTCTCAAATGGTGGTAAACTACTGAATACAGAACTGCATTAGCTTAACTGAGGCTTGTGTAAATACAGTGTGTTCATTTAAAATGACTTCAGAATTATTCTAGTGGGTCCCCTTAATCTGCTAAGGACACAATTTAAGCTAAATCCATAAAGGGAAGGAAAAAACAATGCAGAAATACCCATATAAAATGGTTAAAATAATTTAAATATACTGATTTTTAAACTAGTGCAAATTTGTGAGCAGCCAAGGACTAGCTGGAGTTCTGTGACCACGAAAGGGGCAGAGCTGGGACAAGGCTGTGGGGGTCCCAGCTCCACCAGGCTCTGGAGGCTGAGGTCTTTAGGAGTAAAGTCACATCAGGGAAGCTCAAATGTAAAGTTAGTTCCCAGAGTAAAGCTTTACGAAACTACATTAAACATCTAATTAAACTCAAAATAAAATATTATTTCTTCAGATTGAATTAGAACTAGGTAGGAATGCTAATAATAAATATATTTATTTATAAATAATAATTTGAATAGCATTTATAGTATTTATTTACCAACATTAATATTGAATTAGTTCTCCCCCTTTATGATTTTTATTTCTCGTAATGACTGTTGTTATTTTTTAAAGAATCTAGCCAGCTAGACCCACCATTCTTGATAACGGAATGGATATATTCATTTTAAGAACATCTAAGCGGTCCTATCCAAACATCAAGCAAATTTTCTAGTAAATATATATATATATATATAAAATATATTATTACATCTTAAAATGATTTTTCTCCTAAAGCAAGTGTATTTGGATTCCACCATGAAAAAAAATTTAGTGAGTATACTATAAAATACAATATTTCAATTTTTTGTAACCAACAGTAATAGACTTGTCAATCATGGTTTATAGTTATAAGCTGAATTTCAAAAGAACAGTGCTTCAGAGCTCAGTGGTATATAGTGCATTTAATGGGACCAAAGCTCTCTATAGGAAGCCTGATATAAAACCCAAAGACACTGAGTACATTTTATGAACCGATTGCTCTCTGTTCTGCTGCTTGATCTAAAGTTCCAGCACTATCAATCAGGTTTCTGCAGCAATGAACTGCCTTCTTATGGTAGGTGATAGATTTTACACATGAGAGATCAGAGCTGCAATAAAGCTACTTTTATTTTTAGCTTCCAAATGAAGATCAGCTAGCCCATTACTATCACTTTTTCTCTTTTACTAGAGAAAAATTGTTAAGGCAGCTTCCAAGGATTTCCATAGCGCTTTGGGAGGTTAGAAGGCAGTCCACTGTGAGACTTGGTATTACGAGGCCAATTTGTTTCTCTAGATCTGCATGTGTAGTTACCATCACGTTCTGCGGGAATTACCTACTTGAGAACATAGTGAAATCAAAGTATAGTTAAAAAAAGAGTGGGTGAAAAAAAAAAAAAGGTATCATCAAGTAGTTACAGATACACAATGTGATCCAAATAAACCCAGATAGGTTTAGAGATCCTGCAGTCATTGTGTATTTTAATAATATAGTATTTATCAAATTGCAGTTGTATTAGGGAGGATTTAATCTTTTTAATACTGGACAGTTTCAGGGATATTAGAGTGTGTGAGTAAAATTACAGTCCTACTTATCCCCAGTAACATTTGTAGTTACGCTGTCGATCACACAGCATGATTTTACCACTGGTTTCAAACATGTATCCCCCACCAATTCCTCATGATTTTTGTCAGTGGCATCTGCTATCACTATTTCAGCTTGAGCAAACTTGACTGGTTTCGTGTTTGTTTTATATTCTTTGTAAGAGCCTTTTTAGCCTGGATAAGTTTCTAGAGAAAGTAAGGGTTACTCTCCTAATTCTTTAATTTACATGCAAGTCATGTGCAACTTAAGTTTTATTTTCCACTTATATTGCTCCTAGTGGCAGTCACATAGATCTAACTGACATCGTTAGATAATCTTAGGAATTGGTACTAATGTGGCTTCACCATGTTGCTGAGTAGCACCATGACTGGTTTGGGGCTGTGTGCTGAACAAAGATGCTTTGCCTCTGTGGTGCTGTACTCTGCATCAGCGGTAAGGCTGCCTGGATCTTATTACAAAATTCAGATGTAGGAACATTGTCGTGGTAGAATACAGGGCTGGAGGGATCCATGAGCTTTGTAAGATAATGATTTGGACATCTACGTCTAGGGGAAAGATCAGAGGCCACATACTGCAAGGTGGATTCATCTACGAGTGTCTTGCTTTTGTAAGGTGATGCAGTATGTATGGCTAGTGGTTACGCTGTCGCCTAACTTGTCTCAGGTAAAGCTTTTTGAAACATGACTTTCAATCTTTTATGGATGAAAGGTATTTAATGTAGAAACACTAAGTGTATTATGTCATATGCACATGGCAGAGAAACCCAACACCTAGTGCTTTGCAGCAAGCCAAATCGTAGGTAAAGTAATTGGGAGCTGGTCTAAATTCTGCACCTGCATTGTACATGAGTGACCCTGACTGATTAAAATGATGCATTTAAAAGAATTTCTGCTCAAAATTGCTGAAAGTGAAATTTTGAACTTGTACGTGTGTGTGTGTGTAGCTGAAATCAGACTGTGTAAAAGTATGGTACTTGGCTTCCCATTTTGTCTTCAGACTCACTGTAAAACTCCACTGATTCGATACCGTGCAGTCAGTTTACAACCAGTCTACTCTGATTATTTTGGCATGAAGTATAGTAAGCAGGAACAGATAAGGTGCAACCAATTGCACCGAGAAGGATTTTCTGTCAACTTCCATGAATTCAAGGGTACGCACTCAACTCTTGACTTAGGTTTCTGTTATATAATTACCACTGCAAGTATGTCATCCTCAAACATCCAGTTCTTTTGTTCTGTTTCATCGTTAGCATTTGGCCTCTGTCCAGCTGGAAACTACCCAGAACCTTTTTAATCAAGCACATCCTGTGTTTCGAAATCATACTGCAGAGTAGTCTTGGGTAGTTTCCATAAAAGCCTAGCTAAAAAGAAGAATGTAATCATAATGGTATTCTTCCCTTGTCATAAAATGACTTCCTATACTTACTGTATTAATACAGTATTAAAAGGTCCTTCTCATGGGCTCAGCAAACTACCGGAAACCACTAAAAACGTAGAGCAGCGAATTTTTATGGATCAGACAAAAACAACTCATTTTATCTTTATAGGATTTTTGTGATCCATCGTGCTTGATGATACACAACTTGTGCAGGGGCTAGAGAATAGTTAAATGCAGTAGGCTGAAAAACAAGGCAAGCAGTCGAAAATCTCCATGTGATTCTTTTGCACGGATTTTTCAAAAGGGGCTCACCACCAGTTTCAGTCGGGCCAGGATTTCGCTTCACAGTGCTAAAAATATTTCAGTAAATGCCAGTATTTTTCTAATCCCAAAGATTATTGTAGCACTTCATGGAAGCCTGTTTGAAAATGGAAATGTGCTTCTTGACATCTAACTACTTTTCAGAAGTGTCTAATGGCTTTTTGGAAGTTCTCCACAGTGTCAGGGACAGCCACCTGGGAGCATGGAAAACAAAATTTGGCAGCATGTTCAAGCTATGAATTAAAGGTAATTCACGGTTTGAAACGAATCAGCATGAGGTCCTTATGAAGAGTAATCAGACATCAAGAGGATTTTACACCAAGGATTGTATATTGGATAATGCGACAACAAGTAATGTTGTTATTCAGAACATTCAAATCAAGAAGCGCTGATGAATTCTTAACCTTGAAAGGATTTTTTTTTAAATGAGATTCATTCAATATCATTGCACAATTTCCAGTTTAATCATATGAAACGAAAACTTGTAAAATTCAGCTTCAACTGGAATAAGAGATGTGTCCAACTATATCTGCGTTCCAGTTACAAGCCAGACCAGATATAATACACTGAAGAAGCTGTAATTTTAGTATTTCTAATTACAGTTTTTGACGAGTGTTAATTGATTCTACAGTTTTGATAGCCTGGTTTCTTTTATAGTGTACATTCATTTTCACTTAGCAAGTGTGTGGCAAGCTTTAATCGTTAGAGTAAGTGCTGCCTGCTTGTTAGCCTCAGGAAGTCCCAAAGATATTCCCTCTGGGTAAACTGGGAAAGTCAGGGGTACAAGGGACTTAACGCTGCCGTGTACAAATTATGATAAGTGAAACACCAGTGGCATGTAATTGGAAGTCCATTAATCTTTAGAGAGTTCCAGTGCATCGTATAAAAGGGACAACTAGAAAATGAAGATAAAAAGGTCCGTTTTGATTAGATGCCATTTATCTTGCACATTTATTGTTTTGTTTTGTTAATTAGACGTTTGCTTTGCATCCTTTTGCCCACGTAAGTTCTTGGGTGCTGTCAGCTGGGATCTGGAGCAATGATAATGAGTCAGAGTGTCCTTTTGTTCCACACTGCCGCAGGCTTCTCCTTTTGAACAAAGTACTGAGCGACTGGGACTAAAACACACAAGCATTTCCTATGGCCAGATGCCTATAGAAGCAAGCTATAGAAGCAAAACATTTCAGCTACTGTTAAATATGTTAAAACCCAGTGTCATAATTAAAAGCCCTGTATTCTTGAAGATAAGGCCATTATTCAAAATAATTTCTAAATTAGACTTTTAATTTGTTTTCATTATTCAGCTGGCTCACATACAGTTTAACCTCCCTGTCAAAATAAAGTTATTTCCTAATGCGTTCTTTTCCATGATCTTTTCTCCTGACGTGTTTATAAATCAGTTTAAAAGATTGTGTGAACAGAACTAAATTAATTCTCTTATATTTTGCTGATCAATGTTGAATAATTTTTCTTGACTATCACAGGCTCATATAATTACTGCCCTTAAGAATGCCTGAAACAAACTAACCGAGTGCATTCTTGCCAGCCTTGCTGATTGGAACTTTAATGAGCACTGAAGCATTTAAATTTCCTCTGATACTATATAAAGCCCCATTAAAAATTCAACATTTATTTGCCCTAACCAACTGGTAGCAGTTGAAATACTTTGTAGTCAAGCAGGATGCACTTCTGCATCACAGCCAAATACATGCTACTGCAGCATGGGGATCACAGAACGTGCTAGTGTTAGTATGGACAGGTACACAGCATGCATGGGCGTGTTTGGATTCAGGATGTGTCTCCCTGCCCACTCCATATCCATTCCCACTTTGTAAACTGGTAAGACTGCAAATCTGCCACAGTTTTCCCTGAGTTTAAGGAGCTTTTCTGCAGGCAGCCAGCAATGCAGCAGCCTATGTTGTGTGTTCATGGCTTGAGGCCAGTCTCCGTCTGACCTCCGATTTCATTTCTGTGGGATAGAATCACTTCCGAACTTTAGTGTGACAAACATTCAAACATTCATTGTGAAAAAAACAAATGTACTCTGAAAATGTGCAGCAGGGTAGAGCAGAGGAAGCCACCACAATCAGTACCTCTCCCACCACTTGTTTTCAGAGCTGTGGGTTTGCTGATAAAGTGTGTGTAAAGCAACCTGTTTTTCTTGCTTTCTGTTCATTGTAGCTTGGACCTCGCTCTGCTCCCTTTCCTTAGCTCAGACTTGTTGGGAAGCTTCAAATTCATAGCCAAACCATTCCTTTCCTTCTTCGTCCCGATGCCCTTTGCTCCAGACCGTTCATTCTTACTCTCGTAGCTCAGTACACCTAAGTGGCCTGAGACAAACTGAGAAAATCTTCACCCAGATTCATCTGCATCATGCGGCAAAATAGTGATCACTTGAAATGGGTGATAAGCTTGAAAGAAGAATGGTCTTTGCCAGGAAACCCATAATACCAAGCTGGGCTCAAAACTCCCAATTTGTGTCCAAAATATCCTAGGTAAGACTAACTGCCACTCTTCCTAATATCGCAACTTAATCCATTGCATCTTTCCTCTGAATCCCTCCGACAACCCCAATAATCCACCCCATTTTTCTCAGCTTTGCACTTTCTATCCAGAGGAACTTATATTGCTACCATTATCCTTTGGGCTGAGGACTCAGCAGGGCTCCCAAGCCTATCAATTCACTGGCCAGAAGGCTTATTTTTTATGAAGTTCTCACAACACCCCATGGGGCTGGGCCATGGTCACTGCATTATCCTCTGTCTTGGACAGTCCTTGGAGCCAAAGATTTAAAATGTCTTTAGATTACAAATAGGTCTTCCCAAACGATAAAAATGAGAAATATTCCCCACTGCTGGGGTAATTACTGCTCTGAATTCCTGGAGGAAGAGCTGCTTCCCTCCCTTGTTTCCATGCACCTTGGAAAAATGTGTTTTGAGACTTTCCTAATGCTGTAACCGTGACTTCCCAAAAGGAAGGTACAGCCCCTAAGAAGGAGGGAGTTGGTACTTTCCTCCAGCAGGTGCCAAACACTTATTTAATGAACATCCATGTAACAGAAAACACAGCAGGCTTCCAGAAGATTGAGCAATGTAAAATTATTCCCTAATTTCCGCAGGAGGTTTTCCCCCTTGAAAATAGTAAACAAAATCCGAAGGTGGTTTAGCTTTCAAGAAATTGTCCCTTACTGAAAGTCTGGTTTTGTGAAAATGCTTCATGGGAAGATCTTTACAGGTCTTGAAAGATCTTGAGGAATCTTCCTTCTTTTGACAGGAGAGACGTGAATGCGGCTGTCAGGCTCATCCAAGGCTGTTAGAGCAGTAAATATCTCCAGTAATAGAGGGATTGCTTTCACCACTGTTTACCTGTTACACTCCATTTAAGCATTTGCTTTTTGGGTATCCCTGATTAGGTACATGCACTTAGCTGTGTTTTAAGGACATACCTGCGCTTTTGCAAGGAAAGAGAGGAATGTGAATCAGTCCTGCCCATATTTGATTTAGCATGAATTTCAATAGTTGCAGGCAAATGTGAAAGCCTATACAAATCATATAGTTTCGAGCGTGGCTGTATGCTAGCCGGGAATTTTTTGTTGGGTGAGACCTTTATCTCAGCTTCTTTTTGTGGCTCTTTATGGGGAGATTGAAGAGGAACTGAAACTGGTGACCTGGCTTGACCTTTGGTACTGGATTAAAATTCCAGCTTGCTGCCATGGCAACAGTACCTTGAAAATTAGATCCTGACAGAAGCCCCGAGAAACTTAAAACTGCAACTGCTGCACTGAGCAGAAGAAAGGTTGCGCACAATTGCCAGTGACAGGCTCTTAATTGAAATAATCTGCCCTTCCCTCTGCTTGGAGAAAGTAAAGAAGAGAGAAATGAAGGGGAAAAAAAAAAAACAGATTATATTTTGATAGTTTTCTTCTTTTTAGGCTAAAGTCTGCTGTGATTCAAGCTGAAGTACATGCTGCTACCTGAGCTTCTGCCCAGCCCATAGCATCCAGAAGGGACTCGGGGATGCGAGTGGCAGCACGAGGGTCTCGGCCACGCGCTGGCCAAGGCCCAGGGCCCCGGCCCAGGCTGGTGGCAGGGGCCAGGTGGGGCTGTGTTAAACTGCAGGGTAGCTCTGCGTGTTTCCTCCTTTAACCTGGCACCAGAGATCAAAAGCAACCCCACGATGCAGTGCCTGATTCCCAGGCTCCGTGCAGTTATCCGTGCCAGAACTGTGGAGGGGTAAACACGTGCTGGATGGAGCTATTTCAGATCGAGTGTGATAAAAGTTACTCATTTTCCACTCTAATCAATATGAGAGTCAGATGGAGGGAGCAGGTGGAGGAGGCGCCGCTGGCTTTGCTCCCATCGGGAGAGGAAATGCTGTAGTGTCTGAGTGGAGAAGGTGCTGAAGGGCACGGAGAGGCTTCCCCACACCTTCCCATTGATCCCGCTCATCCCAAAATCAGACAAACCAGGTCTTAGCTCAAAACCCAGAACTAAGCCCTAGTCCCTTGTAGATCATGATCCTGAGGGAAACATCAAATGTGGGAATCCAAGGGCCACGTAAGCCACTAGTGCAGTCTGTTATCAAGGGCAACTAAATATGGAGCATGTGCAGGTTGCAGTGGAAAAATACATTTTATCATATTAGCAAACCACTGAGTTCCGAAATTGAATGCTAACTTAATACATAGCAGAAAGTAGGTGGTGAAGCAGATGATCCATTTTCTAACAATGGAAAATAAAATCCACTTAACATTTCTCAACCTCTGAGTTATATGCTTCGGTAATGTCAGACTGTTAAAAATAAGAGGCCATTCATTTGAAATTTCAAGTATCAAATTAATTCCTAGAGTAAGTTAGTTATTTCAGAAGACTTCAAGGCAGAGAGGAATTTGGCCTGTCCTGTTGTGCACGAGTTACTGTTACCATTTTCTACAAAGGCACCACTAATTCTGCTTTTAAAGACTGTCAGACTGGACCATGGAGCCCTGCAGTATCTGGCAATAAACTTGTGTTTTGCCAGGAGGGAAGGTAAAGAAACATTTAAATAGGTTTTTAAAATAAGCATGAAATCTCTGAAGATGTACTGCTGTAGTGCATGCTGTATATCAAAATATATAAGCATCTAGTTGTAACAATAGCTTTGTAAACACATTACTGAGCAAACTATGAAAAGTAATCCACCAAGGGGCTGTTTCCCTAACTCATAAGTACTAAGTTAAGAGACCAGGGCCGTAAAGTAGATGTTTGCCGTTAAAAAATACTTCTTTTTTTTGTTAGATTGTTTTGTTTTAAGCCCAATGGATGATTCCTTTTTTATTTCCAGATGCATACCTTTTAATGCTGGAAAATAGCTGCATTTAAGGCAAAAGTTAGTCCTCCCTGCGGTGGGGGGAAAGAAAAAAAGCCTGCGCTAATGTATGAACAGGGGGAAAACAGCAGTGCAGGGGCTCAAGACAGTGGCACATGCGCCTCGTGTGGGCCGGGCTGCAGCAGCGTCAGGTGGCTCTGCCATAGTTTTCCACTAGATCTTTGGGAAATGGCAATAGTGGGCTGGAAGAGCCTCCGATCCCGTCATTGCTCTTAGCTGCCTGCGGGCACCAGAGACGGTGCGGCCGGAGCCCCCCGCCCTGGACAGCTCAGAGCAGCTTGCTGGAGAACAGCGAAGGGGTGAGGGACCCGTCCCATGGCACCAATGTTTCTGATCCTGCAGGCAGCGTCTTGCCTGGCCACCGGCTCCGGGGCCTTGCTGCCCCACAGCCGTCGTGGGGGCGCCGGGAAGGGAAGGAGGATCGCAGCCACGGCACGATCTCCATTCTGGGCTGCGCAGCTTCTCTGGAGCTTCCCGCCGCCTCTCGTGGGCCTCAATTCAGGAAACTGCAAAACTTGAGTGAGAAATTTATATACAAAGCGGATGTGGAATCAACCTGCCGTAGCCAAAAAGCAGCAAAAGCTCATGTATTGCTGATTGCTATCATTTTTTTTTGCAATTTTGTAAATTATGCAACCATGCAAACATTGACCTAGAAAGCCAATATTATCTTCCTTCGCTAAAACACAGAACTTTATATGTTATATTACTTTAGCTCAAGTGTTAGGTACTATTATTATTATTAATGGACCCTTGTGAATTAAAAAAAAAAAAAAAAAAAAACTGCACAAGGACCAAAACCAATTGGTTTCTTGCAGGGTGTACTGTTCAAACTGATGAATATCAGTGCAAGAGCATTCATTGATTTCATTTGCTTTGTCTCAGCTGGTAGGAAAAAAATAACTACTTTGGAGATTGGTGGACATTTGTGTACTTGAAATCTCTGATATGGCTGGACATGGCGTTATTCTTAGAAGTAATAGGAGGTAGAGACTTCACAAGAATGAGAATTATGTCAAATAATGACGTTTCTTCTGGACTTCAGTTTATTAGTATAACAACACAGTGTTTCAGCATTTTTTTTTAAAAAAAAAAGACTATGAGCTCTAATGAGCAGCTCTTGTTCATGTATAACTTTTTTAAAAGTCTGTTCTGATAGATAAAATTATTTCACCTGTAGTCTACAGAATGCACGTCATGCATCATATTAAAAAAAGAATAAAGCAAACACAATGAATCTGTTAAATCGTAATGGCTCCCAATCGTGACAAATTTGCAGATTAAAGCTCATTGAATACACATTTAAATGATAGATGATAATGGCTTGGAAAGAGCCATTATGATGTATTTCATCAATAATCCACATTTTTTTGCCTTGTAACTACACCACGGATGAACATTATGGATACTGTGTGATGAAAAAAATACTTTGTTTATGAAAGAGAATCAGAGAAAAGAAATTCTCAGATTAACAAATTTAAATGGCTGTTACTGTTTAGTTATATTGTTTATACATGACAGGTTTTTCCCATTATTAATATTAATCATTTACAGCACTGGAGCTCCTACGCAGTAAAAAGCATGTTCAGTCTCAGTATCCATCAAACTGCAGCTGAGCTGTGGAAAGATTAACAATACAGAATCAAAGAAAGGATGCAGAATCAAACATTAAAGGTTTCTGCCTGCACACGACTTGGTGCTTTGAGAGCACCCACAAAACGTGAGCCGCACATGGGCCCAGAAGGACACACGAGCCCTCTCTCCTTTCCCCATCTCAGCAGAGAGAGGACTGGTGCATCTCCTTCAGCTGAGCAAACCCCTGAGGCCCAACCGTCCCCTTAACTAGAGATGGTGGCTCAAGCCTACCCGGCCTTTGGCTTCACATCATCATGACAATGCTACAGAAATTTTCATAGGAAATTAGCAGTTATTTTGGAGGTGAGCTTTTTAGAAATAAAGTATATATTTTCATATACACAGCACCTGACATCTAAATCTGATACAAGCTTAAACTGTGGTGGATTCACTCGCCTTGCTGTGTGGCTGGATACATTGAATGCCCTATGAGTGCAGCATGATCCTAGCATGTCTAGTCATAATAAGTCATCTGAGGGAAGTTACCAGGATTATTTATATGAAGGATGTGAAGGTCCTTTTGAAGAACTGTGTTGACTAAGTACTACTGGGCATCTTCGGTTTTCCCTTAGCATGCCATTGCAGATTAGCACTATGGAGTCATTTAGTAAAAAAAAAAAAAAAAAAAAAGGGTGTTGGTGTGTGATTTGAGGAAAAAGAGGAGCAAACACCGGTTCTGGAGCTTAGATAGTCCTCTTAAAAATCCTTAAATTAGGTAGCTCTCTTTTATTTCTGTCTCTGCGATATCCTGTAACATATAACTCCCACCCTCCACCCCACGTATTTTCTCAGTGAGTTAAATGCTTCAAGCAGCAAGTTGGCTCAGATATTTGGTATATGTAGCAGTTGTGCGGTAATAACGTCCCTTACAACCACAATGTTTTGAATTACAGAAAAGGACAGTTTTCAACTTTTACATATTTTATGTAAATATTCACGTAAAACATAAGCTTGCAATGAATTTTTGTAGCCCTTCTCCTTGAGGGGCCCTATGTCAAAGGCATTTCCAATGGCTGTGCCTGCATTGCTGACATTGAGGTAGGTGTTTAGCAGGATCAGGCCACGTGCGTTGAGAACCTGGTGCCTTCATGTGTGGCTGGCCCCAGTCACCCACATCCATGCTATTGTGTGAGGTGCTGCAATAACCAGGTTAATGACTTAAAACCTCTCATTAAATATTCCTCTTGGCAAGGTTTGCCTCATAGATGCTTTGCAGGGCGGGGAAAGGGGAGGAGGGAAGATAAGGTCGGTCTAGAGTGTTAAAAAAACAGCTCTATTTTTAGGTCTTTTTCCATAATAAGATTTTCTCAAATGACTAGCTGCAATAAATGGGTCTTTTTACATTTGAAAAGTTCAGTTCTAAGTTCAGAGGTAGCCCTCGGGCACTGTGGTGGAAGATGCTTGTACATATTACAGAGCGATTATTGACAGAGTTTAACTTTATTGACCCTGCTTTCCTAATTCCTAACAAATTTTCTAAATGTGCTCTTTAAAATCCCTACAGAGCGCTGCAGACTTTGGGTAATGCCAGAGCTGCGCCTGAGATTATTGCTTTATTACCTTCCTCCTCTCCTCCCCCTTTCCCGGAGTGGCGGCTCCGCTGACATTTCTTTTCTAATGGATTCCAAGCAGTGCACGAGTGTTTGTCCTGCCGGGATCCTTGTGCTAGCATCTGTACAGCACATCTGAGCCATGTGGTTGATTCAGGCCCTTTCCCTCCTGTTCTAACCCAGCTCGTCACTGTACTTGCCTACGCTAAAAAATTTTTCTTTTTTTCCGCAATTTGATAGCTTTGCTGGTGGGTTCAATGGAGAGAGATGGCCTGTTTATGTCTGCATTGGATGGCTGAAAATTATCTGAAAGTCTGACTTCCGTGAGCAGACATTCGTCTCTCTCCTTCCTAGTGCTGCCTGTGACGTGCAGCGTCTTGATGGATCTTTGCCTTGACTCATTTTCCCCCACTGTCAAGCTTGCACAGCATAGGGGTAAAAATCATACTCGAGTCGATAAAGAAGAACTGAATATTTAATCCCTGCACAGGACTCTGGGGTTGATAACTTATAGCTATATATTATATAAATTAAGTACGCTGTGTGCTTAAGTGCTTTTATATTAGGCACCGCTGAGATTGTTAATAGCAAGTCACATTCCTTGGATTTCGGAGAACGTTGCTTGCTCTGATGTGATTGAAAATCAAGGGATATGTCTATCTCTAGATAGCAAATCATTCTGAAAATGAGAATCTGTTCTTTATTTAATGTTTCCTTCTTTCTTGGCAGTAACCTTGTTGTGTTGATATGCACTACGTGAAGAGGTTCACTAAAGCATTTTCTTAATTTCACTTTTGAGCTGTGATTGCAAATTAGGAAATTTTTATTAAGAATTAACCTAAGGAAAAAGGTTAGACCAAGTTCGTGATCTAAATAAAGACATCTCTTAT
The DNA here is from genome assembly GCA_013398735.1 of Nothocercus julius. Classification (NCBI taxonomy): domain Eukaryota; kingdom Metazoa; phylum Chordata; class Aves; order Tinamiformes; family Tinamidae; genus Nothocercus; species Nothocercus julius. The sequence goes on along the minus strand of VZSV01000011.1, from coordinate 2,241,638 downwards.
AAGAGATCACACATTGTACATGAGTTAGTAGAAAATGTATGATCTATAAAACATTTCAATTAAATTACATAAAATAGCAATTTTTGTCATAAAATTTCAAAGAATATTCACTAATTTAAAATCGAAAGGAAATATTTAAGAAAAAAAGTACTTCTTTGGAAGCCATGGTGCCCACTGCTCATTATTTCCCTTGGAATAGAAGGACTGAAGTGGAGAAAAAGAATAGGCATAGGTATAACTAGGCAAGCTTATAGTGATTGAAAGGAAAGATTATTAAAGATTAAGGAAAAATTGAGGAAAAAATGAGAATTTACACAAAATGCATATCTGGTCAAAGAGATGTATTTCTTGGATTTGTGTGAATGAAAAACATAGGACTATTTTTCTCTTTTCATTGATCTTTTTTCTCTATTTATGAATTTCTGATATATGGAAATATTTTTTCATCTCTTTATACTTAATATATTTTAGGGTGTAATTATGTAGTAATTGCAGAGTCAATTTGTTTTGAGCTTTGGACTCTTTTGTCTGCACTCTGCCCACTAATGTGTCACTTGATGCCTGTTGGAACATTGCAAACCTCAGAGCAATTTCAAACAGCTACTAATTAAAAACAAACAAAAAATCAATTTACCTGAAAAAAGCTCTTGCCCCTCCTTCTTTATGATTTTTTTTTTCACAATACAGTGTGTTTTATTGTTGTGTCTGTACCATGTTTATAGCAAAACTGGTGAGGTTTTCTCAGTATATCCTAGTAATAGCCCCTGTCTTAATTCCTGTGTAAGTTCACAGGAATTAACTTAAAGGTAGAAATATTACATTCTAGGCATTTGCTTGAGATTGTGTTTTGGGTGAATATTTTGGGCAAAAGACTGCTTGTATTTCCTAGAAAAAGAGTAGGGAAAGGTACAACTTCCCCTTTCTTTCTGTAGCTGAACAGGATTTGCGTAAAATAACAATTTGGAGCTGCCTCATTGATCTGAATACAAAAATGAATACAAATTTAAATACAAATAATACAAAAATTTTTTCTTGTTCCGTCCAAGCAGCATCTGTAGTTGGAAAAACAGGACATGCCCAGAGGAGCTTCCCTGTGTGGCAGCTCTACCCCATCCATGCTCCCGGCACCGCGATGTCACGGAGGTGTGGGGTGGAGTAGGGAAGAAAATGGAGTAAAGTCGATTTAGCTCTGCCCCACCAAAGCCGCGCTGGTCCATCAGGGATGAGCGTGAAATGCAGGAGACAGAAACACACAGAGAGGAAAAAAAGGTGAATTTGTTGTTAAGGCACCGAATTGGGACTGAGGAGAATTTGAATTTAATTCCAGCTCTGACAGGGACTTCCTGTGTGACCGGTGGGAAATTATGTCTCAGTTCTCAGCCTGCAAGTCGGGGTAATATTTTTTCCCGTCCCCTTTCCTTTTCTGTTTAGATGGTTTATTTGCTGGAACAAGGACTCTTTCATACTATGTCTTTGTAACCCTACACAAGGGAGCTTGTTCTCTCTGGGTGCAACTATATGCGTACGATGTGGCACAAAGGTGCGGGTAAAGATAGGGGACAAAGAAGCATAAAACTGCAGGGTGGATGTACAGGCCGCTGGTAAAGAACTTACAGAGTTTAATATGGGATGCTTGAGGAAAGCTGAATGAAAACATTTCCTCTTGTAGACTAAGATTTTTATAATTTCTGCTAACCTCTCTCCTGTAAGAAGCTTCTGTAAAAAGCCTGTTAGTTTAATCTGTGTTAAACTCTAATAAGATGTTTCACATAAGCTGTTTTTTAGCATGCATTTGGGATGAGGGCATTACTCATGAGTAGTGAACTCACAAGTGAGTTATGCGGGTAATCCCAAATGAGTGCCAATAAAACTTTTATAACACATCGCATCATTATGGAATTTGTTTATGCTACATGTTTTTCA
>VZSV01000011.1:2201022-2239654 GCA_013398735.1 Nothocercus julius | reverse complement strand
AAGCTGGTGCAGTTATTCACCTCCCTCTGCCTCTAAAGCCAGGCCAAGTTAACACCAGCAATCCTAGAAGGAAGGGAAAATTAGAGCAAACACATGTTTGAAATCTCTCTGAAAATAAAATGAGGGCCAGATTCTAATCTCCTTACTCATATTGAATAGCACCTTACTCCCAGAATAGCCCCATGGATTTCAGTGGGACCATTTGTCAACCAAAGTGTTATTTGACATGTGTGGCGGTACCCAGAATTGGCTCAATCCAAACTAGCTTTTCCCATTTAAGCCTTCCAAGTCTTGCTGTCTTCAGCGGCTAGAAACAAGTAATTTTTTCATCACATCAAGAAGGGGAATTCTCACGCTGGTTAGTGGGCTAGTGTTATTAACAGACCAGGGTGACGCGCAGCAGAATCGCAGCGCTGTGTAGGAAGGCAGGACAGAGAGAAGCCCTGGGAAGGGACGGCTGGCCCAGCGAGGATGCTGCTCCTCGCCCCTTGGTAGGCCACGTTTGGGAGCACAGTGCAAGGAACTGGGGCATCTTCCTCTGTCTCCAGCATCATCAGTGGCACTGCAAACCGCACCTCATACCGTTGAGACTGCAGAGGTAAAACCTGTTATGCCGACATAAAACCCCATCACTTGGGTCTCTTAGCTGCCCCTGTCCCAAGCTCTGTTTGCCTTCTCGTGCGAGTAGTTATTCCACATTATAGATTTGTGGCCTATATCCTTCTTAGTATAAACACCATCCATTGTGAGAGAATTTTTATATCTTTTTCTTTTGTTTTTCTACTGCTGTGTTGATTTTACTGTTCATAGATACAGAGTTCATAGATCCTGAGTTGGTAGGTGTTAAGTCGGTGGCTGAACTCCACTTGACTTTATTGAGAGCAGGATCAGGCCATAAATGTCCTAGATTTGTTCTTTTGTCTCACATAAAATAACTCAACAGATAAAATGCCTGGTTTGATGATGGCTAATCAAGGCTTGCTGCTTAAAGCTCCCCACGTAACCTAGCTATCTCCACATTAACCTCCTCCTTTCATTTCCTTGGTTATGCTGAATAGGAAACAGTTATTGAACGGCATTTATGTTCATAGAAACCGTTTGATTAATTGACTGTGCTTTGAACTCTTGTGACCTGAGGTTGAAATATAGCTCAGACAGAAGTGACAGAAGCCCTAGCGTTGGGATGGGCCTATAAAAGAGCACCAGTAAACTGTCAGTGGGCAGCCCACGTTCAGGTTCATGTTTATCCTTGTGGAACTTGCTAAAAGTAAAGACAGATGTCCAGCTTATCACACAGAGTCAATAGTAATAATACGTACGGATGCTTCTCACTGCGAGTTGAGCCTACTCCTGCTGTCACTGTGTCTTTATGCGTCTATAGGGAGAAAACCTAGAAGGCAGGGAAAAAAATGTAAGTATTGCCAGAAATCCCTGTAGGCTATCTGAGAAGGAGCGGATGTGTAAAGCATTTCTTTCTGCATAAACATTTAGAAATCAAGCTCTCATAAGTCAGGGATCCACCAAATGTGGTGTGAAGAGGCAGATGAAGCCTGCCTTCTGGCATGCCAGCATTTGCTGATTGATTTGGAATGCAGAAAGGCCCTTTTTATTTTTATTTTTAAATTTGAACCACATCTTAATACAAATCAGGTGAAAAATAAATTGAAAAATAGCAAGGCTGAGATTACAGATGTGCCAGCTTCATACTGTTCGGTTTAGCTGAGGTCATAGTCAAACCCATCAAGTTCACATCGTTTAGTGAATGGCCACTGAGGTAATATTCAAACAAAAGGAAAGCAGGCAGAATGCTGATATGCTCCTGCTTTGCCAGCTGGCCTCGTTCAGCTGTGCAAAGCACACTGGCTTCAGCTGTGTAAGGAACTCTAAATCAGTAAGGACTACAGGTTTTTAAAAGGATATTCTGTTCCAAACAGCCCATTCATGCTCCAGCTCTCTGACTTTAGATCAGTCATAAAGAGGAAATACCTCTCCTAATATGCAGTTTCATTTTCTGAAATTTAAAATGTAAGAGCTATGCTAATGATGATACAGTTAATTTAGAGAGAGGAGTTTTTTGATGGAGGACATTTGTATGCTGCTCAGTGGCTTAAAAAGCTTGAATTTCCTAGAAAGCCTAAAGTAGAATTACTGGCATTGTTCCTCCTCCATGCTGGTGATGTTACCATGCTGGTTCCCTGCACACAGGTATAGATTTATGTAGATTAATTTGGTATAGTACAGTGAATTGCCACTATGATATATATTTTAGAATTACTTCCTAGCACAGCCTAATGGCTGGAATCAAATAAAACATAAAAGTAGATTTATATAGATTGCTGTATAAATCAGATAAAGCTTTATGTTACCTACCATTGGTAATGGAAGCTTTTCCTGCAAATAATATAGAAGTTGTTCTTGTAATATTTTCATTATTTCTAGTGTGAGTGAAGCAACAAAAAAAGAAGAAAAGAAATAAACAATTCTATTGGGCTTAGCCACCATTAAACATCATTAACTGTAATTTTGCCTGACAAGTTCTCTCATCTGATGATGGGTGAAATGGCAGAAAAGTAGACTCAACAATTGCATAAACCCAAATGAAATATGCCCTTGTATTCTAAGTGTGCACAGTTCAGTCAGTTAAAATAGAGCAATTTATTATGCTTTAGCAACTAGAGCTTAATCTGGTTTTAACTAGATTTTTTTTTCCTTTTAACTTGTTGCCGAGATTTAACTGTCTCAAAAAGATGCATGACGTTTTGCTATGCAAGAGCTCTCTCTGACAAGTTAACTTTGAAGTAACTTATTAGAGTGATGCAGATAGCTCACATTTACAGGAAACGTCGACTGGCCTTTAAACAACAGCACATGTATTAGTTTTGTTTGCAGTGGTTGGATAAAGATGCAAAAGAGGTGAAAAGCTGGCGTCGGGCTTTGCAGGGCCCTGCCAGGACATCTCGGGGCTCGCCGTGGTGGTGGCCCAGGCCACGGGGCCTCCGCTTTCCATGCGCTCCTCAAGGCCAGCAGCTTTGGCCTCTCCTCGCTGGGCAGTAAGTGCCTCCAGCTCATCGACCACCTCTTGTCAAAGCCAGGTGGGAATGTTTGATCAAATACTCTGACAAGGGGTAGGCAAAATTGAGCTGCCTCAGTTTTTTAGGTGAGTTACCGTGTTGGAAGTGAGCCATGCGCTCGTTAGGTGCGTGATTGATGACCTCTGCTATGGGCAATATTGTGATCTCCGACACTGTGTTTGGTGTCAGGCTGCCGTTTTCCACTTATTCACCATCTCCCTTCGCCTCTGTATTTTTTTACAATGTAATTCTGTAATTACACCAGCTATTAACAAATGCTTTCTTCAAGTCCTGCTTCTTGGAGACATCTGCCAAAGTCTCTCTGCGAGTGATAGGAAATAAACATCTACATTGGGGTTTGCCCCATTGATATGTCCATGCGTACTTAGCTGTGCACTCCTTTTAGATCCCACCAAAGAGTGAGAGGAAAGGTTTTTCAGCAAATATAGTGTTCGTGTGTGTGAAGTTCAGCAACCAGGGGACACCAAAGTCTTGGTGTTGTTGGGAACTACAGGGGACAGGCTGGCTTGGGCCCCACTAGTGCAGGGGTGGCTGCTTCATCCACCAGTTACCCCATCAAATTCACAGCGGATCTGAAGCGATCCATAGTCATTTCTCTCTGAGCTATTCACTGGCCTATGTGAAATGAGTTGAAGGTCTCTGTCAGAGTCCAGCTAATGGATGGGCGTCCAAATGCCAGAAGCTGTCATCTCAACTGGCCCCGCTCTTGAAAGTAAAGTTAGACTTGAGTAAATCCAGACCAACTGGATTTAAGTTACATATTCTGAGCTGGGTTAAAACCCAGAGAGCAGAGTATTAGGAAGCCAGTGCTACTGCTGCTCGCCATATATGTGTTTTGCCGATTGAAAAAGGCCTGCAACCTTCGAAAGCATTTGTAGTCTTACATCTTCCCCAAATCCTAAACTATTTTTTTTTCGTCTGGGGAAAAAAAAATTGTTAGCAGTGTTGGCTGAGTTGTCTAAAACTTTGAGGTGTCTTGAGTAAAAAAGTAAGGAAAAATGTTTTAATTAAAAGACACAATACCAGGACAATCACTTGAGAGACTGCATGTACTGTTCCTGAGTATGAATGACTGTTTAAACAGAACCAGATTCTTTGGCCTTAAAAAATGTATTTTCCTAGAAGAGATTTGCTCTTTCCTAATAAAAAGGAAAAAGAATAGTCCTAAAAGGAAAGAATACACCCCCCCCAAGTGACCGCCTGCAGCAGCGCTATGACCACGAGCATGCATCGTGATCAGAGACCTTATATTGCTAAAACTCCGTGATGGAATGAGTTTTAATTTGGTTTACAGAAAGCTTTAGGGGATATGGCTCTCTACAAATTAGACCACAGGAGCTATAAAATGAAGGATGTCCTTCCTAATTAGAAACAGTGGAGAGGCCTGGTGTTCTTCCTAGTTATGGCCTCGCGGTGCTCACTCTTGTAAACTCTGGGCAGGCACTCTGGGCAGGCTTGTCTGGGAGCTCTTACCTATCTTTTTTAGTGGAGTCCATCTGTCATCCAGTTTTGTGTCTCCAGTTCTGAACACACCTTTCCAGATAGCTGTGACCAACTCAGCTTAACCAAAGTATTGAATAGATGCTGCAAAACAATAATTAATTCCTTAGTGATTAGCTGCTACAACCAGAGTAGCTTACTCACTTTAAGTAAAACAAAACAATAAAATCCACAAAATGGATTGGAAACTCAGGTGAACACAACAGTCGATTTATTGGGGTTACGTTTGCAGTAGGGTGCTGAATCCATTCTGTTCTGTCATCACTCTGCTGTTGAACTTAATGAGAGCTTGAAGGAGAGGAATATAGATGGACTGAAATAAGTTATGCTTTATGGTAGTCAAATTCTGTTTTTTTCAAGCATATTTTTTTATCAAGAAAGCATTCATCAAACTGGAATTCAGGATTTTGGACAAGAAAATAATACAGTTGTTTGACTACGGCTAGAAAAAGAATTGTGCCTGCAAATCTTATAGCGGGGTGTCTAAAACTTGCTGGTTGTGCCAAATGACATAATCAAATTTAGGCACAAATGTGAAAGAAGAATATAAATGCACCACAGGAAAAACAAAAACAAAACAAAAAAACAGTTACAAATGTATTTACAGACTGCCTTTGACTGGAAAGCTGAGCATGGTGCTGAGCTGGAAGTATGCGGTTCCTGTGCTTAGGCAGCTGTAATTTCACTTCTTTAATTGTCAGCAAGGGAAGACATCCGGCCTTTTAATTCATCAACATCTTTCCATGTAGCCTTGTATGGAGTAGGAGCAATGACTGGTCCAATGAAAGCCTTAATTTACTTGTGACATATTGTTTCCACTAGGAGTTGTTGTAGATCAATCTGAGAACAATTACTAGGTGAATAAAACAGAGAAAAAAAGTCAAACATTGCTTTGGAATGTAAGTGAAAAATGGAAATTTAAAATCAATCAAAATATTTATTTTGCTCTCCCGCGCTGGGTTCTGCTGACAGGAAAGGGCTGTATTTTTAGGCATGATTGCTGCTTAGATTTTACCAGCATATATAACCGAACATGCCTCATGACCGTCTTATTTTCGTGTAGTATTTCATCCTCTGGCTTCGTGGGGGAACTTTATGCCAAGAGAACTCGCTGGAGACTGAGTGACAGATCAGGCTGTTGTCCCACATTCCCTTTCTACTAAATCACAGTTTTCTTTAGATGGAAGGTGGCTATTGTGAAGCTGTCAAACTGGGGAAAGTTAAATGGGCTGAAGTGAAGGCTAGTGTTAACAATAGCAGCTATCTCTGTCAAATGAAAGCTCAGCAGACAGTTACAAGGCAATTCGGCACTGATGGGTGGTCGATTAAAAACAACAAAAGGCAAGATGAATAAAAGGGGAAAATCCCTATTACTTTGTGGTAGGAGCAAGGGGAAAACCAAAAATAAAATAAAAAGCCCACCTCACCCAGTGCCTTGGCAATTGGAACAGACTTGTAGTTAGCATGACCTTCATCCTCTCAGATACGGCGCACTAAAACTGACAAGATTATTTTCTCTTCAAGCAGTACTGAAGCATTTTCATTGGCAAAAATCCGGAAGAGTAAAATAAATGCAGAGTTCAAGGCAATTGAATAATTCTTGAATCTGATAACAGCTGGAACATAATACCACCAGGAAAAATAGCTAGGTTTTGTGCTAAAAAAAATTATGACTCCATCATTTTTTTACAGTGTCGTATCTGTGTTTTTGAAGGTTACCCTATAGACAACCAGAAGAGGATTAGAGAGAAATTATCTTTGAGCTCAAGGGAGCACCAATTTAAATTGGATTTGAGATATAACTTTTGCATTACCTTAGGAGATGAAAGGTAGTGTTGTGCCCTTATAGTTACCCAACTGCCTAACCATATGTATCAACTGGATTAGTCTGTAGATTAACAACTCACATGCCAAGTGCAAGGTGTATCATGCAATTTCCTCTTCATGGGACTCATCGTGTTTCCCTTGAACTAGCATCAAAACTCAGCAAAAGGGGGGAATGCTGCCCATCAGACAAGCTAAATGCCTACTCTCATTCCTCAGAAGATAATTTTCTCTAAGAGTTAGACTTTCAGCAGCAGGCTGATAAAGAAAGATGATAGAGTACAATAATAATCACTCAGGAAAAAAGATACATTATGTCCTTGTCTATCCTGATAGGAAATTAAGAATTGAAATCGGTAGGAGGCAAGTGCCTAGACCCACTTACATTCTGTGAAATTCCCATTGCTTTTCTTTACATTTCTTTTGATTTAAATGCAAGGAAGCATTCTATGCAAATTATAAAAAGCCAAGAAAAATTAATATTGTTCTTATACAGCACACAACTAGGACTCGGTTCTCTGCCAAGAGTGGTGCCAGGGTTCAATGAGATGGAGGAAAAAAATTGGAATTAAGAGTTTAGTAGCTGTATGTACTCCATGAGTGTAAAGAACCAACATCTCCTTCCAGTCCCATTAGGAAGAAGAAATCAGTACTGAAAAATTGTTCCTTGAACCATCTCCTGAGGAAAGATGTACCACAGACCCGATGTAGTCTAACAATTTCTACATGTTATTGTAACACTATTTTTCTCTGTAATATCATGATGCCATTAGACATTATCAATGAAATTAAGTTTAGTCTGCATCACCCCCGGATTCTGCCCTTTGAAGAAAAGATTTAGTATCTGTGCATGAGTTTTATATACTAATATTCTTGTTTATTTGTCTTACAATAACATCAAGATACTCAGGTCATGAACAAAAAAACTATGTTTCAAGTGCAATATAAAAACAGAAGAAAAGAGCAAGCAAGAATTTGCTGGCTTTTTCTTTTCTAGCGTGTTTTTATCACGGTGGACCATGGTATGATTTTCAAGAGTTTTTATTTAATGATGTCATGTGTTTTGTATGATAAGTAAGTGAATTTGGGAGCTGTGAAAACAACTCCAGCTCAGGGAATCAGCCAAAGTGGGTTCCTCAAAGTCTTTGCAATAAGGAAGGGCTGGAGCAGTCACAAGATAGCTTTGGGGAGAGGTATCTTAAAGCAACAAGTTTCTAAAGAAGGTCGTCTTTCTCTACATCTTGGAAGTGACAATTCACATGAGTGTCAGGAGGACGATGGTAACTTGCAGGCTTTATCCTGAGTGATTTGGTATAAGTCACATCTGCAGGTATCTGCAACTTTTAAACTAGTAACTGAATATTCCTTGTTTGCTTCTTTCCTGTTTGAACACTGGAGAGGGCTCTCTGGCACAAATTAGCGGATAGCTCAAAAATAACCTCGGCTTCCTAGGGAATGTACTGAACAGAGAATATTTGTCTGTGTGCTGTGTGTGGATGTGGGGAAATGCTAACTTTTCCAGGATTACAGTATTTGAAGTGATTCTGAAAAAAAAAAAAAAAGCTCTATAGATTTTAGGCCAAAGTGGTTTAACCATGTGGTATAATTTATAGGGTAAACAATCTTTCAGCAAGAGCTAACTATATCAGAAAACTTGTGTAACATGCACAGAAGGCACTATTAAATGATTTCAGTGCCATAATTCCAAATGCGGGGAAAATTCTCCTGTATTACAGCCAGTGCAAGAGGGGGTCTGTAGCCAAGCACATCAACATAAATGCTGAACTGTCTGGGGGAATACAAGCCTTACACTGTTACTTAGGGGAAAACGTGCACAGACATGGTGGAGCCCCTTATGAAACAATCCTCATTTTGTTAAACAATAGGATCAAATTTTCAATCAGGTTATCAAGCATATTGCATTCTTCAAGCTTGCCAAGCAAAGACAAGTATCAGCATGAGGACTGATTTATTTTTACAGAATTAATGATGTATGAAACGTGGAAGTGGAAACATACATTTTCATTTTATCCTCTAATTTTTCTTTTCACATTATAAGTGAAAGGAAATGCTTGGAAGTATTTGCAGTTATTCATATCTGTTTATCTTAGAGTGATTATTGGAGCAAACAGTGTCAGGCATTGTGTTTGGATCTGAGCCTGAAAAATAGTGCTTGCAGGAGCGAGGATTACTTGCATGAGTCAGTGTTTTGAGGCCTGTGCCTGGTACTTGACTTCCATCATGCATATTCAGTGCCTTATAAATCATCCAGATCCAGAAATCATTTAAGTCTCTTATTCCTTTATCCTCTTTATTTATATTACTTTTAGTACCTGCTTAATCCCTTTTAACATTTTTAGATTGATCCGCAGAATATTCATTTAAGGAGAGAAGTGAACTGTCTTACCGGAGATTAATTTAGCTTTATGAAGTTTGTATCAAATATATGGCAGCGCTGCTGTGGATTCTGGATGAGAGAATTGGGAACTACAGGAGTCCTGGGTTTAGAAACTCTTCGGAAGATTAGTGCAGGGAAAATGAAGCTCGCCTTCCCTGGAGCGACCTTGTCCTTGCTTTCTATGGGACTTTTTTCCTGACCAATCTGGATGGCCCTGCGTCCCAGGCACAGTCAAGCAATGTATTTCCTGACAGTGTAGAGCCCTCTGTGCCGAGCCCGAGCCAGTTCTCCTTGATTTAGAGGCCAGTGTGGTGGAAGAGCAGAGGGTTTTGCTCCCCGACAAATACTCTTCACCCTTTCTGCGAAGCGATGAGTCGATCCCAGCACTGCCTGAGCCTTGGAGGATCCCCTGAACTCCTTTAGGTGTTTGCAAAAATTTCCTCGTGTTAGCAAAGACTATAATTTGAGCAAACTGTTTTTCCAATGGTCATTTGAAAAGAGAAAAAAAGCTGTTCCCAATAAAGTAAGTGGAAAGGGAAGAAGGAAAGTATATCTACTTTCTTTCTATCCATTTCCTTCTTCCTCCAAAGCAGGCCTGGCACTGTATATTCTACAAAAGTAGAGAAAGATATTTGGTTTTAGTTTGCCTTTAATATTTACTTCCTTCCTTTCTTCCACCTCTCTCTTCTCTTTTCCACTTTTCTACTGCCACTTTCTAATGGGTTTTTTTTTGCCTGTCCACAGTTGGTTCCTTTTGTCCCTGTCTCCTTAACCAAGGCATGACCCTAACAGCACCTGTGTTTGAGCTGCAAAATTCCAATGGCCTCATACTAGACAGAAAATAGTTTTTCTTTTCTGGATGTATTTAAGCTATGAAAACTGAGCAAAAAGTTCCCACATCATATTAGAGAGCGGTGAACCCACAGGACATGATGCCGGCGCTGGAGAAACATTAACTGAGCAGTGCCCTTTTGCAGAGCTGTGTTTGGTTTCAGGGCATAAACATGCATTGGCTCTGAATGCTGCTCCAAGAGCTTGTTAAGGAAAGGAGGCTAGGGAGGGAAGCAGCTCTCACATTAATTGCAGTCAGGAGGTTGTTGGGCCTTATTATGGATGAAAGAGTTTAAAGGAGGGCTGTGGTTTGAGAACTGGGGCTAAACTGTCCTCTGTTGGACTGTTGGGGTGAGTGACCCTCGCGCTGTTTCTTTGCTTGACACCCTCCAAGCAAGGTCTGGGCAGCCGCTTTCATTTGTGCGCTCACTCGTGGACTCTTTTGGCTCCTCAGTTCTGTCACGACAGGGTGGCTGGGAGGGCTGCGGTGCCACCGCAGTTCGCAGGCTGCCGGGGGCTGCAGCTCCCGGGGAGCAGCCGTGCCGCCCTCGGCGGGATGGGCCCCCCGTCCTCGGCCCTCTGCTCGCCGGCTCCGCGCGCGGCCTCCGCGTCGCTCGCGTCGCTGGCACCGACGCGCCGGCTCTCTGCAGCACACTGCCCGTTGTGGGCAGCCTCTTAGAATTAGGGGGAAATCCTTCAAATGGCAGAAGCAATTTTTTGTTTTTAAGTAGTACAGAAAAGTGCATCGGTGTAAAAGTTTCTAATGAAGCCACAAAAGCTGCTTCCACGCCAGACCAGGTTATTGAGTTTAAGATTTACCAGGTGCAACTCATTTCCAGTCTGCAGAAACAAAAGAACTCGGCCCTTCAGGTAGGAGATTAGTCTATCTGAGGGGAAAACCGTGCACAGAAAAAGATTTGTGAATGTCGTGTTGGTACTGACACCTCATCAAACAGCTCCTTGAAGGACTCACTTCACTACCAGATTAAAAATGGAATAAAATAAAAGATAAAGGAATATAATCAATGAATAAAATGAATGTCTTTCCATATGCAGTATAGAACATGGAATAGATGAGCCAGTCCTACGTTATTTGCTCCCTGTTGAACAACTCTTTTTAATATATTTTCTGGTACGATTTTTTTAAAGTCACTTGCAAGTTGTTGTAGAATTATCAATCATTGTTTAACTGTGTGCTAAGTTCCCAAAGCCTTTGTGTGTAAATATGCCAGCTGAAGGCTTGTTTACCAGAGAAAATACTGGTGCTCTGGCTGCGAGACATTTTTAATCAAACGTGGTTGCAGTAGGCAGGTGTTTTTCATGTGGAATGTATTGGAAATGAGTATGTATCGCAGAAATGCCTCTTGGACTACACACTGCTCTTGATAAATAGCAGAACCCAAAATTATATCAGTTTTTGCAGTTGATCAAAGGGAAAATGCTAGAAACTTTACGCACACTGGCAAAATCTGTCAGGCTTAGGAAGGTGGGGCCCTTGCTTTTATTCTTCAAAAACCAAAGTTAGTTTTCCAGTCATGTTCTGTAGGAACTCCAATTTTGCTGCACCCCTTCTTGCCTTTGTTCTCATCTTTCTGTCTCTTTTTTTAACTTGAATGGTTCTTCCCTTGGTGGCCTCGCTGGACAGTGGGGTGAGGAGTGACTGTAGTGTGGGAGACACTTGCAATGTAATGGGGATTGTGCTTTTTTAGAAATAAGACGTAAAGGGTGGTGTTATCACTGTTATTATGACAAATTTATCAACTCATTAGCTTGAAATGAAAAGGTTCTATATTGCTCTTTTGACTTACTGAACTGCTTACTCTGTTATTAAAATATTTGGACCCAATCCTGCTCCTGTTCTACTGGAAGTTTTCTTTGGGAGCAGGATTGGACCTCAGTGTGGATGTGAGCCAACAAATTATTGGCTATGCCAGGATATTTGTCAAGCTAAGCATATAGGTCTCCATCTATGCCTATCACACAGAGACAAACTTGGCAGTAGGTTTCTCTCTTGTCCCAAAGTCCTTGCCTCTATCTCAGCTATAATGAAAAACAAAATGCCTGTCATCAGGGCTGTAGTTATAATGCACTTTGTAGCAAGTTAATATTTTGGTTGCCTTCAAGAGCTTTTGATACACAGAGATTAATGGATAGCTAGATAAAGAAATTCTTCTACTAAAATAATTTGTTTTGCTTAATTCTTTTGAAATTAAGAGATAATATGGAGAGATGAGTAATGAAGTGTCCTCGCTGATTGGGAGGTACCTAATAGATAACCACAGGGGTTACTTCTCTCTCTCTGGCTGTAATTGCACTAATTACTGATATGGTGTCAGCAATATTAGGCAGACTGAGTGTGACAACACGAAATGGAGATTTTCTGCGTGGTGTCCTTCTGCCGGGAGGGTGACGAGCGCGACAGGAGGCTGCTGCCTGCCTTGCCGGGGCTGAGGGCCTGGCCCTCGGAGAAGTTATCCCCTTCCAGGCCTCAGAGACTCCTCAGAGGGGTAGAAGATACTCCTGTGAGGAAGAGTTTGCCAGACTGCGCTTGTGGTTGAATGTAATGAAAGAAAATGGCAGAGGAGGAGAAGGAAAAATTAATAAACTATATTTAAGTGTGTATAAAATTGCCGGACAAGTGGCCCTGAGTATTAAGTTAAATGGTGCTTGTAAATTCCATTTAATCTTCTGAGGTTTTCTTTTACCATAACTCTTACAATATCTCAGAGGAAATATTTTAAAGATGACTTGCACATTTCAGCAAAAGAATGGATATCAAGTTTCAAGATTTATAGATGGGATGTTTTAAAACAAAGATCATCTTTTTTCCTTTGGAATTACTCTACCATTCATTTTCATTTCCCAGAGTTTTTTGTCCACTCTGTTATGGACTTCTTGGGGGAAATCTATTGTTAGATGTTTGCACACACGTGGGCTCCCTTCCTCTCCCCGATAATTGATGAAGCTGTGCTCCGGTGTGCGCAACACGTTCTGGAAGTACATCTGACTTCCATTACACAGTGTGTCATTTGCATGATAACTTTTGAGTTACCACTCCTAGAGAAGACTTCCAAACTACAGAGAAATGCACTGAGGAAATGAAGAGCAAGTTCTGTCTGACATCCATGGGGTGACCTGGCCGAGTCTGAGCTGGACTGGCGGTCTCCCCTCGGTGCAAGGAGAGGTGATGTCTTGTGCCAGTCACTGTTTGTGAGGACCGTGTTCCTTCCGCGCGGACTTCGCAGCAAACAGCAGCATGGACCAGGGCTTCATGGCTCTGGATGGTAATGCACTTCCCTTTTCACCTTAAAGACATAGATTTGGTTCTTGCCTGGTCTGGCTTTAAGTCTTGCTAGCTATCACAAGCAAAATTTGCTCTAACATCCTATGCCCTCTCCTTAATATCGGGCAGAATGAGTAGTTGCAGTGTGCTAGCATGTGCTACTCAAACCTGAGTCATACAGACCTCCCACTTAAATTGAACTGGTCCATTTGTATCAGGGGAAGGTAGACGCAAGGGGGAACTGCTTCCCTTCAAGATCCCTCAAGTCATTTTTGTATTTCCTGTACCTACCACTGCTTTTTCTTACCTGCACTGTGCAGTGTCTCTGGTGACATTTTCTTCCTTATCTTTTCTCTTTGGCCATATCTAAGCACTATATCCTATCTTTTTGATAGAAACATGCTTTGTCCATTTGCAAGGACAATGCAACAGATTTACAAAGAAAAAATAAAATTAAATACTTTAAAAAGCAGGAATCTTATCAATGTGTTCCCATCATGCCAGAGCCAAGGGTGGCAATAACATAATGGCATACGTATTTGTCCGATTAATGTCCTTGCCAGTCCTCCTTCCTGCAGAAATCACTCTCATGTTTGCTGCGGTAAGACCCAGATGTGATGTGCCTTTTGTGCACGTGTAGTTTCATGTGAGCAAATTAATTTCTGAGCAGCTCGGGATCAGGGAATTGCCCAGTACTCCCTTTGCCCTTTGCTCCTTTCCATTTCCATGCAAATGGAGTGAGTGGATTTGAACTATTCCCAGAGCAGTTTAGAGGGGCAGAACTTGGATCCACGTTAGGCAGCATTTTAAGCACCCTCTCCACGATGGGTCTATCTCACTGAAGCTGCACCATGGTGTTATGAACACCGTGTGCTCCCAACACAGCCTGGCACAACCCAAGCAGGTTGGGAAGCAGAGTGTTCTTGGGAGGCTGCTGGGGATCTGGACCTTATTCACTTGTAAAGCATTTAAGTACTCCACTGATGAAGACTATATGAAATCAAAGAATGGAGGCCGAGCTGTGAAAATGCTCCTTTAAGTTCAAGGGCTTCTATAAAAGTAATAGATGAAATTGAGGCATGCTGTGATCGCGCGTTTTCAGGAGGGAGATCATCTCGGTCAGACTGTCTCCCAGTTAAACTCACACAGTTGCAGGATCCCAAACCCACAAGCACAAAACACTTGCTGAACTCAGCATGGCTCCATGTCCAGTCTCGGTGTGAGCCCAGTGGTTCACGTTTTGACTGAATAACTCCTGCTCTAACAACTGTCTGGAGTAGCTGAAGGGGCTCAGTGACTCAGCTCCTTGCAACTCTGTGCCGAGCATGGAGGGGAATAAGGTTTAAAAGAGAGAAACAGAAGCCGTGGGGGGATTGCATCATCTTTGACATTGCGAAGGGAACAGATACAGAGGGCTTTCTGATTATGTCTAAACTGATTTATTATCGCTGAATTTTTGGATGGTATTTTTGGAAAATGTTTGAAGAATGGAAAAAAAAAAGATAAAAATGCAGCTTGCTATGCTAACAATCCTAGCAAACTCTTCTAAAAATAGCTCATTTTAGTTCCAGTCCATCTCATCATTTCCCAAGGCCTGGTGCAAGTTTAAGGCTCTTAAAAATAATACTTTGTTGTTGTTATTTCTAATGCAACTTTGCAGGACGCATGCTAATAGAGCTCTCACTCAGCCATTTGTCTCGTTAAATTTGTAATGTAAGAGCAGTTTGCTTTGGGAACAGATTCATCCCTGGAGGAGGTGGGTATTTGTAGTCAGGCAATGAGATTGCCCCTGCTTACACCACAGATAAATGCGCCGCTTTGTCACAACGTTTCTACTTTGCAGTAATTTCATACTGCAAATTATAAACCTCTGAAAATTGTAGATTATAATATGCTGACACAACTTCAACTGTTGCAGTATAAATGGCATTGCTCTAATAATGCAATCAAAAATCCTACTTAATCCCACTCTTTCCCTAAAGTGGTGTAAAGCATTAGCTATGGATGAAAAGACAAACAAGTACGTGTATATTCAATAATAATGTCAGCTAGGTCAGAGAAGAATAGGAAATAAAATGAATTCATAACACTTCTGAAGATAGCTTTCTGATACAGGCAGTTTCCTCTTTGATTTGCCCTCATTGGCGGTATTCATTGCAACTTCAGCGTATCCACCAAATTGTCCTTTATTAATAGCCAGCTGGATCTTAATAACAAAAGCACTCCGTAATCTCCAGCCCGGCTCTTCCTGCGGTTGACAGTTACATGGAGCTGGAGAGATCGTGTGCGTATTTACAGGGATCTCTTATTCAAGGGGGCCTAATTTCACGTTCAGACCATTCAGATAGCGTTTGAGAGAGCTGCAGATACAGAGCCCTTGTGTGTCAGTGCTTTGAAGCCGATATGGGTTACTTCTATAGATACGATGACAGTGAAACAGTCACCTTGGATTAAGGTTGCTGGCAATCTTTAAAAGCCCTTAAAGGGCTTTGAGTGTGATCAGATGCTACTTGCTTATAAATGAGAGTTAATAGAAACATTAAACAGTACAAGCCACCGTGACCCGTGTCTTTAGAATATTAAGCACATTTTAAAAATGTTCAAGATCATCTAGTCGTCTGCTTTCTGTAAAATATTACCTCTTCTAACCAATATCCTCTGGGAATAGGTTATCTGAACTCTCCAACATTCTGCTTCCCTCTGTGCATACTGGGTATTTTTAATTTATTCCTTTGCTTCTCTCTCTACTATATATTTATTGTTGATACTGTGTTCAGTTTCTCTTTAATTATTCCATCTGCCAGGGGAGGGTGATACATTTTAGAAGCTGTGTGGTTTAGTTGTTTAACCTTTGAGTTTTGTAACTGAATGAGATGACATATTCTTCATTTAGTGGAACAGGCTAAGAAGAATTATATACTCCAGTGATAAGCTTGGAACTGCTAAAGAAATACCAAAATCCAATCTTTTTCCTCTCTCTAGTCTTCTAAACATCCATTAGTCTCTTGAAGGGAACTCATAAATCCTGCAAATTTAGTTTATCTGAAACCAACTCGAACAGTTGTCCTTCCTACTAATCATGTTTTATATCCATTTTTTATTTTTCAATATTCAATAAACATGTCTAGCACTTACTGTACTTGTTAGAAAGTGTCTGCTGTATAGGCTGAATGAGGACAGTTATTAATCAGCCATTTCACATGACTCTCTGGTTAGTTTAGTAAGTATACTCGTTTATCTTTTTTATGCTTTCTTCTTTGTTCCTTCCATTTATCTGCTGTGGAATTTCCTTTGTCCTTTTTGGTTTATTTGTGCCAGAATGTGTCAAAAAGGAATTTAACATGTAAGAAATGAAAAAAATGTGATAGCTGGAAAGAAAAAAAAATAACCCTTTGGGTTCCATTCATGAAAAGATCCTTTGCATTATGTCTGCTTAGATCTGCATTAAAAACTACGAGAGTGCATTACCTAGCAGCGCTGCTTTAAAGCTGTAGATTTACACATTAAAGTGAGATACAGGTTTTAAAAGTAGGAGTGCAGGATTGAATGAGAGTTAAGAGTGGGGATGATACAGTCCTGTATGAAGATGGTCTGAGTTTCCCGGGGGTTTTGTCCTTCTGGTCTGTAATGAGCCTGTCTGATAAGAATCCCGGGCTGCGGCGAGATGGAGGTGCCACGAGCTGCTGTGAATGGCACAGCGAGTAATGACACCGGGGAAACAAATGAATGTGTCTGCTAGATAAACAACATAAAAAGTTCCTGTTCATCACCAAAATCCAGGCCTCTAAAGATTAATATTTCCTCAAGAATTCTTACTTTTACAAGATTCTTTATCCTGCTATGGTTTTACTTTTATGGGTTCACATATTACAGGAAGGCATCTGCCATTTATCAAGAGGTTAATGACTAGTAGTTTTGTGTCCAGATACTTTGTAACCACTGAGCTACCTGACAACAGAGGTCACCAAAAGACGGATGACTTACAAACCAGTTTAAAGATCTCCTTGCACTTTTTTCTTTTTTCTTTTTTTTTCCAAGAGCACCAGCAGGGCTTGGAGCCTTCTGATTTTTCACCACCGGGGATATTGTCCCCTCTTTAAAGTTCCTCGTAGTAGGAGGCTTCCATGATTTACCAGTAGTCTTCAAACAAAAAAACTTCCTAACAGAACCTTAACTGATTGCTGCAGTTATTTAATAGCTAACAATACAAAATCATAGACTTCAGTCTCTGTCAAAGCAAAAAGGAAACAGTAATTGCGATTCATGAGTGTCCTGCATCGGGTGACAGAGATCAGACTAGGAGAAAGGAAGCCTACCAATTTCAGTGGTTGTCACCACGGGTCTCTGGGAGATGTGCAGACTCAGTCATACACCATCCTGTGCCACAAGAATTTGCCCAGGTGGAAGGATGGGATTAAGGCGAGAACGTGCCTAGAAGGAATGTTAGTTCTGAGCACAACCACCAGGCAAAATCATGAGTGTATGGGAGGCTGTAGGTGAACATGTTTGTCGTCGTCTCTCTGTGGACACACAGACCTCTAAAGAAGGGATCATTTCTGCCAAGATGTAACAAATAATGTGGCATCTTACCCCATATGTTTTGAGTGTAGGATGAGTGCTAGTATAATAGTATGCGCTATGCGTCGCTACCAAAGGAAAGATGTGGGGAAAACCTGATGTGTTGGGAGTTTCCTTCCCCTTTTACCAAGGGCAGAGAGCAATGATGTGAGATTTCTCTGTAGAAGAAAAAGGAATATGGCTCACAGATCCCCAGCTTGAAACGCTTGTACGCTTCCTGCAGGTACTACTGTATCTCTTGTCAGAAGAGCTATGAGGTCCCATCCAACCTCAAACAAGCTTCTCGCTCTTCCCCACTCTGCGTTCGCTGCTCAGTATGGCAAGGACTGGTCGAGCTCTCAGAATAGATCGGCCATACCACGGATCACAAATGAAACATCGGGGCTTTTTCAGCTTTCAGCAGTCTGATTTAGGAATACAGGTGTATATGCACGACTCACTGGGGGACAGAGTGCAAATAAAAGAGGGCATGAAAGAAGGGCTGGCTGCCGGGCTTTGTGATGGATGGGTTTGTAATCATTTGTCCTTACTTTGCATCACGTAAGAGGGCTCATGCTTGCCTACATACATAAGAGTATTCATCAGTTTACTTGTAATAGGCCTGATTCTGCTGCTGTGGAATTGAAAGTGGAAGCCTTCTGATTTTGCTGAAGGCTAGATTCAAAGCATTATGTATAAAGTTAATTCACTAAATGTAATTCTATGTTGCATCTTTTTGTTCTTTTTTTAGAATGCTTGAGGATGATCTGAAACTCAGCAGTGATGAAGATGACAATGAACAGGTAAATTATATTTGACATAGGTTTATAGAACACAGAATCAGAGTTGTTTCATCAGCTGAATATGGTGGCGTGTTGGTTTACAGTATTTGCATCAAAACTATTTTGGGGTGATGCAGCATCCTTTATCTTGGATCTTGCCTGTTCATGGAATCACTTCTTTTACAATTATTCCTACATCCTTCTCCATGGGAGGAGACGTATTCTGAAACAAGAATGCATTTTTTTCCTAATCTTTTTTGCTATATTCACTTTGTAAAGTGAATTAAGCACGACTTACTTGCCTTGGAATGAGAGACCAGACACGGCATTATGCAGGAATAGCCAATGTTCCTCCATTTCTGTTCTCCCCTTTGCTCTGTTAACTGTGGTGTTGCCTCTACTCGTTTTACACTCAATTTCGGAAATTGGTGACCTGTTTGGAAGTGAGTGTGAAATGACCACATCAAACTACTATCATAACTGCAGAGCTGAATTTGCAGCTTGCACTTTGTTTGTACAATTGCCCCCATGGATACCGGTCCTTAAGTTCTCTTCCAGTCAGTGAGTAAAGGGTTGGGATTCTTAGTATTCCAGTGATTCTTGTTTTTGAGAAGTCAGAATTTCAGTATGTAGCTGTAAATCAGTGCTGGAAGTCTCTCAGTGTCTCTACTTGGAACATTAATGAAGAATCATTTTTTTAAAAACAGTCATTTCAAAAATCTGATGTCATTGACCAACTTCCCCACTTTATAAATATTTATGTCTTATGAAGGAAATGAAGCTGGAGGAATTCATATCCTCAACATGCTTATGAGAAAGAATTTGCTACTTTGGGTTAAATTCGTCTCTCATTTTACTTTATATGTACAAAAGACTCACATGTGCTTGCACATTTGCAATGGTTGCAGCAAAGACGATAGTAATGCTATAACTCGGCATAGGGTCATCTGCTTGGAAATGTTGATCATAAATGGATCTTTCTTTCTTATTTTTTTAAAACCACTTGAATGTTCCCCTCAAACCCTCCTTGAGGGTTGTGCCAGGAAATATTTACCTTCAACTGTCAGTTGACCTCTTAGTCATACAAGTCAGTATTTTTTAAATGCCCAGAAAGTCTTTCAGTCTCATCTGAAGCCAAAGGATTAAACGTCTGTACCTCTACAGTGCACTGTTGTGTACTCATGTGTGGTTTGTGTAAATAGCACGCTTCTTGATTTATTGAAAAAGTGCCCAAATAAGCCTAGAAAATGACACTGTAATACTGAGAGGCCTGAAAATTTCAAAATGGTCATATATTAATCATCAGGATTTGATTTTGTTTTCTTACAGTAGTAGTATTCCTTTGACTTCAGTAGAACTACTCCAGATTTACACAATTTACCCTAGTAAGATGAAATCAGACATCAGTGCTGGATGAAGAAGTAAATGCCTGGGTTTTTGCTTGCTGACATCAAATAAAAAGCACCGTGTTTGACGGAGATGTACCCAAAGTGAAGGACGTTTCAGGGTGAAACACAGCCTCACCTGGGACTTCCCAGTAATACCATTGGCAGCATAAGGTTCAGGCAGACAATAGAATGCAATAGGGACCATTCACGTAGTTTCCCAAAATTTTATAATACATATATTTTATAATAGAGTATGGCAGTGGGAGCTTCATCTCTCTCTGAGTAAGTAGAATTGATTCGAACTTCATAAACTCTTCTAAATATCTTTTTAAGAAACAAATCATGGTCTATGTATTTAGGGATTCCAAACATGAACACTTCCAATCATATAAAAAATAAATGAACTACGTGGATAGGAAGCACGCTGAGCGTATTTCTTTAGTGTCCTGCTATGTACAGCACAAATGTGTAGTTGAATTTCTTCTATTTGCATCACAAAGCCAGCATAAACAGTGTTATATTCCTTATAAGAAAACACTCCGTAGATTTTTAGGTTTCCTGCATGAATGACTGCCTGTGTCCATCCTTTTTGATTCTTGCCATGTATTGCATCCCTTATTAGGGCCTTGCAAAGTTGGGCGACGTAGTTCTGCTGCATCAGTCAAGCATTGCACTGGCAATGCCTTCACACTTCAGCATTTTCTGCCTTGTCGCTCTAAGAAGAGGGGTCTGGAAATAGAAAGAAAGCTTCATCTAGCCCACTGGCCAGATGTGCACACATAAGCACCAACAAAACAACTGAAATGTTTTTTGACAGCAAAATGTTATTTTCCAAAATTATATAAAATGAACACATGTGATCACTCTGTTCAATCGTGTAATTAGGAGATTGAGTTCAATTTTTGGATATGATGAGGAATTACAGGTTGAAATTACTGGAAGGTATTAATTCTTTATACAGTATTATCCAGGCAGTTACTGAACACACTGCCCGCTTTTAGCGTTCACTCTTCAAAGTGGAGAATCCTTCTTAAAATGAGGCAGTTGTTAGGCCTTTCCTGTTTAGCTGAAAGATGTTAAGTAGTATGCGTGATGACTGCCTACCAGCATATCACCATGGAAGGATTCCTGAGAGCAGGATACACTTCAGTTTCTCCCCAAAGGGCCTAACAGGTTGCAGCAAGGGAGAGCTGACCTGAGATGGGAACTGCTTGTGCTAAACTGCTGCAGCGTGCATGAGAACCTTGAGCTTTCCCTCCTGATAGATCCTGGTAGGATTGATGTAGAAGTTGCAGGGTGAATTTCTTTGGACTGTGACATGCAGGAAGCCCAACAAGATGATCATTACAGGTCCCTTCTGACTTCAAATCTTTGGACCATATTGATCATTGCAGTAGAGCATGAGGCAAGTTAAAAGTAACTCTACGCCAGCTCCAAAC
Organism: Nothocercus julius; assembly: GCA_013398735.1. Lineage (NCBI taxonomy): Eukaryota > Metazoa > Chordata > Aves > Tinamiformes > Tinamidae > Nothocercus > Nothocercus julius. The sequence continues at coordinate 2,218,560 of VZSV01000011.1, read as the reverse complement.
TCCGTCCCCGTTTTCTGGGCCCTGCTTTGAGTGACTGCAGTTATTGGCTTCACCTAACACATGTAAACATGTCCCACAGTATCTTCAGTGCCGGCACGTTGGAGCTGGCCATATGACACATGCTTTGTCCCTTAGACAAAATGCTGAATCTTACATCTTTCATTGTGGGTGATTTGGGATTAAAGACACATAGAAAATGACAGGTTAGATCTGGAATCAATTTTCATTTACAGCTGAGAAGCAGTTATTGATGCTGTGCTCACAGTTCAATAAAAGATCTAAAGATATAGACCTTGTGTTTCTCTTTCAATATAAGCAGCATAATCAGTCTCAAATGTTTTTACAAAGAAAATTGTATTGACAGTTTTATTAAAATTGCTGTCTTTAAAGTTTTAAGTTATCCACAATTTGACCTACTTGAATGGTTTTTAATATGCACGCTGACCAAAACAATAGATTTTTATGTCACGTATTTATACTACCTGGTACACATCTGTTTAGTGTATTATTTAGTAGTATTGTTACATTTAATTTAAGCATTGCCTGTATTGTAAACTTTTGTGTTATTGTGGCTGTGAGAAACTTTGACATATGCATCAGTATTGCATTCAGAGTGCATCCTATTGCACAGTGTTTTCAGACCGGCTACAAGAGATACAGTCAAGGTAGGTGACAGACGTGTTATTAGTAAAAACATTAGATGACAAGGCATACTAATGTTAACACTCTTCTGTAAGGAAGGATGGAGCTCTTAAATGGCTTTATTACTCAGTGCAAAAAAGAAATCAGAAATTAGGAATAGTAGTGAAGATTTTTAATTAGTTAGTTCAGCTAAAAGAGCTTAGATAAAACACAGGTTGGTATTTTTGTTCTTTAAAGCACCTCTGTATAATTCAAATTAGCTCTGAGCTTCAAGGCATCCAAATGAGTTGTGCCTGGATACAGTATTTTAAGTAGCTGTAGTATACCCAATTTTCTTTAACCAGCTCCTCTTTGTTCTTCTGCCTAAGGAACAGTCCTGTTAACCTTTGAAATGCGTACTTAATTTAAAGCACATTGGTGGCAATCCATGTATTTTTGAACTATAGAAACTTTGATACTAGTTACAGACCTGCTCCACTATTTTCAATATTTTATATATATAGTATTTTTGGCAGAGCAGTTCAGTGAGTTTTTTTATCTTTTCTATTTATTATTCCTACTTCACTTAATGATTGCCATTTGTATGTTCACTTCTCTGACAGCCATACAAATGCATGGTATGTATTTAATCCATGGCCCTCACTTACCTGTTCTATTTTATCCAAACATAATTTTTTCTCCCTTGGCTGGTGTTAGGTAATTACATACAAAATGTTTGATTTTGTAGTTAAGTCTACAAATGACATCAGCTGAAGGCCAAGTTTCGGATTCTTGTAATGCATACTGAACTTTCAAAGCTTTCAAGTTTTTTTGTTTTGTTATTTTAAGTTTATAAAATTCCGAGATGCTTTCATCATGTAAACACCACTTTTTAAAGTGATACAATGACCACTTTCATTGCAACAGTGGCTCTCCTGTCCTGTGGTAATTTACCCTGCTTTTTAGCAGCATCCTGAACAAGTTGTTTACCTCCCCAAGGTTTCTCTACATTTCCATTTACTTTGTTATCAGCAGAAAGGCTGAAGAACAGCTCTTCAGTAATGACATCAATACTGCACACACAGCAAGAGAGGTCGTCTTGTCAAAGCTAAAGAAAAAACAGGTGGATTAGGATGAAACTAGGTGCAAAATAACTTTGATACAGTCTTTTAATGTAGACAGTTTATCTGTCATTGGTTCCACTGAAATCCCAGAGTGATGCAACATCAGAATGTGTTTTGATGAGGAGCCCACATTGCAGTGTTTGAGATCTACAGTTATGTTTTATAATTGTGGGGAAATGTTTTCATTGAGCCATTAATGAAAACAGAAGCTATTAGGATAATATAGTCATCCTCTAGCCTTGTCAGTCTTTAACTATGAAAAATCATTTCAAGAAGATACATCTCTTTTTGCTACCTCAGTCCGTTTTAATTGATACTCAAATTATTTTATTCTGTACAGTTCCAGTTGAAGCAGCCGTATATCAGCGACTGTGTAAAATGAGTTACTGCAGCTTCCGTTAGAGTAATCCTTGGTAATAGGGGATTTGATGGCTGACATTTCTAAGGTAGTAATTCATACAGTAATGACAGAGATTCATATCACAGTATTTGTTTATTATCAGTAGAAGCTTTCAGTGACTGCTGTGAGATCTGAGGTGAGCTTGCTGTGGCTAGGAGTGAGTAGCTTGGCACACCACTAAAATATATGACATTAGCAAAGGCTTTTAACTCTTTCAAATTCACAGAATTTCACACAAGTGCTTCCACACGTGTTGCTCTTGAGCAAGTTACCTGTCAGTGCGGACAGGGGTTACTGTAACCCCCAGGACAAGCGGTTGCCTGTCCTGTACGCTGCAGCAGATGAAACTCGCCCTGCAGGTTGCGGGCGCGCTCCTGCCCGGGCCCTGGGGCACAGTCAGCTGCTGGGTCCTGCTTTCCACAGCTCGCCTGGTAGCTCTGCACTGACCGCTCAGCATCCAGAAAACCCTCAGCTGCAGGAGGAAAAATAGTGCAGGAAAACAAAACTCCAGCAGGCAGGCAGTCCTAGCAAAGTGGGAATGAAAGATCTGAAAAGATGGATAAACAGAGCTGCAGGAAGCCCTCTCCTCGCTGCCCCAGGCAAGCAGGCACTTCAGAGCCCCTCAGTACTCTCTAGGACAGGGGCTTCTCTCCTGTTCTGCTCTTTATGCCCCCAGCCTGGAGCAGCCAGGTGCCCCCAGCCACACCACAAGACACCCTTCAGCACAGGTGAAGGGCAGGTGTTAAATACAGAGCAGGTACCCCTGCCACCAATTAAGCAGAGGTGGAGAGGCCCTAGCATGTCTGTGAGGAGCAGGCAGTGGAGATCAGGGCTGGGAGGGAGATGCAGCTGACAGTTGTCAGGGTAACTGATGGATGCTCCGAGTGCATGCTGCACACTCGTGTCCACGTAAAGGAGTTATTATTGTAAGTATATGTATTGTAAGAGTTGTTTTGGCAGCAAACAAAGGTGCTAGCAGCAGGTGAGATGATTGATTGATGCCAGCATTGTTGTTGTTAAGAAAAAAGCCACTCTTGACCATGCTGTCCTATCAAAAGTAAATCTGAAGTCTGTGTATCCATGGGCCATCTCAGTGCTCAGGACTCATTAATTTGATCAAGGAGAGTGTGATTCTTATCATGCATGCCTTGTGAAGCATCTTGGTGAAGAAATTGTCTGGCTTTCTTGTGCTGGCCATCTGCAGTGTGGTGCTTTTGTAAAAGCCCAAGTAACTGTCTGTGCACTTCAAAGCCTAAATTTTTTCACACCGATGAGTTGCGGTGCTGGTGCTGGCTTTAAGACTGGGGGCTAGGGAAAGTCTGAGCAGAGTGGCTCATAAGCCGCCAACAAGCTCTGGAGCAGGTGATGAAAAGGGCATGATAAATCCAGTAATTAGCTTCTGTCAGCCACAATAAGAGGGAGAAGAAGTGAAAGTTGATCTCCCCTGGAGGAAGTCCAGAAGGAGAACAGTAATGAGAACTAAACACCTTAATTTTTCTTACAATGAATACATCCACCACTGCAAGGTTCACTGAGGCTGGAGGTGCTCCATTCCCTAGCAGCAGAATAAATCTCTCCAGAGCAGACCTCCGGCCTCCTTGCAGGGACCACAGAGTGACGGTGCGATGGATCTGGGCAGGGGCCCTCCCCAGGACATTCCAGTTCAAGGCAGCAGTACCGTGTGCAGTTTTTGGAGCTGCACCATTTAGGAACTAGCTAAATCATCTGCATCATGTGCCAAATCAAACCAAGGTCAGCAAGGACTTATTTCATATGTGTGCACCTCTCTTGCCTCAGCCACCTGTTTGTAAGAGATTTAATATTCAGTATTGATTAAAATCATTAAACTCTTTAGACCTACACAGGAAGCAAATGAGATACATGAACAAAAGCAACATCCCGTCCTGCCAGCACTGCTGGTGATGTTGCTTTTTAACTCTCATGTCATGCCAAAAGGGTTGCTTTTTAACCCTTTTACTCCTCATGTCTAGAGAAGCGTTCCTTAGTTTAGAGTAGGGAAGAGGCTGAGGATGGCTGCACTCCCCGAGGAATGAGGTAGCGGCCTTTGCCAGCAAGGAGAATCGGAGGCATAAACTGCGAGTGAGATGCATAGGGGAGGCTGCCACAGGGTAGTTTGCCAATCCTCCTTTCCGTTTTGACACAGGAAATTGTAACCGGCGAGCGCTGGAAAAGTAAAAATTAGTAAGACATTGCTCACTGAAAGTGCACCCCTTTGTAAGATCTCAAAACATCAGCAGTGCTCAGCTAAATCTGAGGGAGGTGAATACGAAGAACTACGTTCTACGTGTTAGAATTGGGGAAAATTAGGCACACTCATATTATGGAGTTTGTCTGTTGCTGTACAATGAAATAGAAGGAAATGCTGAGATTTTTCATCTAGCCCTTTCCTTTCTTTTCCTGGGGAAAGTGTAGAGAGAGTTTTTTCTTGTTTTTTGCTTTTCTTCTGATTGCTTCTTGACCTTTCTGTTTCTTTTGCCTCCTCAGGATGTTTTAACAGGTGATTAACATGTAGAAATGGGCTCTAGAGTAAACCTAGCAAATAATGGATTTTTTGATTTATTAGCCATTTGGAATATAACACATTTTAAAAAATTGTCATTAAAAAGTAAGAAGGCAAATACTGTTTTTTGTCCCTAGCTAAATGTTATATTTGTCTACTTTCAAAATAGGATTTCCATCCTCTAAGCAGGATACGTTTGTAATGAATTCATAACAAATCATTTGCAAGGAAATGATGTTTCAAGCTAGAATTTCAGTTCAGATTTTTTTTGCCTTAAAGTTGGAACATTGTACAAATTTTTCAAATATTTTCTTTGTCAGGGATATATTCATTTTCAGAGCACAGTACAGGACATAACTGATGCTTTTTTTGGTCCTTTATATAGTATCATAAGTGAGGTGTTCGTTCTAAAGAACGTGCTGAAGATTAACTCCCAAGACGAATGATAGAGCAGATTCTTTGCAGATTAACTCACTAATATGGAAAGTTTCTCTGCTTTTGGTTGAGTATTGAATTGAAATTCCAGAGCATCTCTTTTCTTCCTACAAGATAGGAGAACATCATGGTGATTTATCAACTTAGGTGGAATTGCTTAGCTGCTGCCCAGAGTACAGAGCTACTGAGAAATGGGGAGCTGCACCCATAAGATTCCCAGCCATTCTGGGAACAAGTTAAAATATGACGGCGGCTTCTTTCCACCAATAGGCTGGAGGACTTGAGGTTACATCTGTCTTAGCCAAAGAGACTCTTGGAGCCCCAGCAATTGCCTTGTTAGCTCGCTGATGATGGTCGTTCTGAATCAAGAGCCATTTTTTAGAAAACATGGATTTTTTGCCAAACTTCACTACCTCAAAGCTAAATAATTTTCCGTTATAATCTTGATTTTTTTTTTGAAGTTTTGAAATTTTCTTTTGAAAGCAGACACTTCCCCTGCACATGTCATTTGACAGAAAATTTAATTTGGCATCCACATAGGCCAAGTATTTTACCTTGTTATTTTGGGGCAGGCCTCTTCTGAGTTTATTCTCCTTGGGCTTGGGGGATTTTGTAAAGTTGTAGGTGCCAGAGTGCTCCTTCTGTTTTTTTCTATCCAAAAGTCAGTCTGTTCACTGATAGCCGTGAAAAAAAGCATCATTTTTCACACTTGGCAGTCCTTCTACACAACCTAGAAGGAGCCAATGCTTATTCCCAAGGTCATTCTTTTGTGTAATAGTTAGAGTTCTACTAATTAAATAAGTTTGTGGGTATATCCACACTAGGGATCAAGTGAAGTACAGTGCAGATGGTTCTTGAACTAGTGCCAAAGCAAACAGTGCCAAAATCAGGAGTGATACTCCATAATAATCCCAAGTCTTTGGCCATTATAAAAGCCATGGGAAAGCATCCTCTGGCAAATTCCCCTTGCTAGTTGTTCTCTATTCTGCTACTTTTTATATAGCCTTCATCTTCTCTTTTCTTATTCTCCACTAGCCTCAGCTGCAGAGGGAAGATGTAAGAGAGGTGGCACAATTACTTGAAGGCCATAATTGTTTAAAAAAAAATCAGAAGGAAATTGCAAATTAAAGTGGAATGATTGTCTAGTTCAGTCTGGTTTCCATTTTCTAATCATCCTAAATTATTTTAATGCACGTTTTCAAGCTCAAAATTAGCAAAGGTCCCATGATGTAATTCTCCTAACACCCATTGAATATTACATTATTTCAGTTCAATTTCATTCCAATCTTTTGCAGCATCATTTCCCACTCAGAGTATATGTATCATGATTTGGGAACCTCCTACCTGCTCTATTTCTAGATAATACTTTTAATCCATGAAGTTTAGGAATCATTGTGGAATAAAACCAATCTCTCATGTGTAAAAGCCCAGGAATATAAGGTAAACAAAATAACTCTTAAAACATGTTTGTCTTTGAAATATCTTAAATTAATAATCAAAAGCTCCCATCAAGTCTAAAAAAAATCAAACTCAGTCGTGAAGATGAGAAACAGGAATTATTAACTGAGTAGCAAGGTTGATGGAGGCTCAATGAGATCATTTTGTTCAAAGATTAAAGGCAATGAGCACTGAAATAGTTGAGGAGGATGGCTATGAACACATCTGACTAGAGCTGCTAAATTCAGTAATGATCAAAAGTTAATTATCAAAGCAGAGAGAACTACTCAACAGACAATTTGAGTCAATAGCTAAGCAGCCCAGAAAAGAAGTAATTTGGAAGAAGTATTTTCCTATAATGAAGTTATATAAAAGAAGTACATTTCAAAGAAACCTGCCTAAAACAAGATTGCATTCTTCCTGATCAGAGAAAAATAATTAGCTCTAATTGACAGACCTGCTGCACACCAAATACTTTCAAACAATATGTTTCTGCATCAAAGCTTAATGTGTAGAGTTACTCAGTGTCACTTTGATTTTGCCTTTCTTTATCTTCTGCCACTGGGCATGCTCATGATATAGCAACAAATAGGCTTTGAAAAATGAATGAGCAACCCATAGAAGACAAATAAAAGCAGAAGGCCAGATCCTGCATTTCTTTCTCCAAAGGAATTGCGGACATTTATTCTGTGCTGCGCTTAACACCACCATGTTCCCACTCAATGGCAAGCGGAATCATTTTCAATAGAAAATGTCCAGTTGCTTTATCATCCACACCATGCAAACGGTTTAGCTCGCACCATCATGCATATGCTCTGCAGAAAACCTTATGCTTTATTATGTATTAGAATCGGCTGCATTATTATTTACTCATGATCCCAGATGCTTTTACACTCTTCTGTTTCCTCTTCCTTATCTGTATTGTGAAAACATTTTTTGTTTAGTAATTTTTCTTTTTGTTAATAATTTGGGAAAAAAAAGCAAAAAACTGTATCTGAGGTTCAGATACAAGTTTCTCATGCCTGAGCTCAGAATTTTTATAGTCTAGTTACCTCGTATTTAGAAGGATCAAGCAAAAAAACACTCTACAGTCAGAAAATCTTCTGCTGTAACATAAAGCAGTTTATAAGGTTTACAAGTAATTTTCATTTCCTGCAGGATAAGACTGCAACTTGTCAGTTAATGGGAGACTGGGGCAACTGAAATGCCATTTTTGATGCTGCTTTAATCCCTTTTAAATGAAGCATTTGCTTGTTGTTGCATGTAGTTTATTACTCAGATTTCTTAATAACACCTTTTGGAGTCTGTGTGTGCATGTGGCAGCTGAAAAGGGAGAGCTGAGAGAGTATCACTGCGATGAGGCAGAGTCATGGTGTCTCCCGTTGAGGCAGGGCCCCCGTTTCATCATGGGCTTGTTGGAGAGGACAGGATTAGGTTTGAGTCTTTAACAGGGATTTGTGTCATCTTAACTTTAGTGTTTCCTGAGTGTTTTATTTAGCAAATCTACTCTACCATTAATGTAGTTTTTTCACACCATATATTCATTGATTTATGCTTTAGATAGAAAGTGTAACCCAAACAGAACCAAAACGCCTTTCTTTGGACACAGAGAGCCAGGCCAGAAAGTTACTGTTGCCCCATCTGAGCTCTCACAAACTTTAACTGATTCCATCAAAACTCAGTGGTAGGGATTTCCATGGGCTTAAAATGTAAATCTTGCCCTTGCTATGGCTGGAAGCAAAAGTGCCAAAATGCTAGGTGTTTTGAAAAAAACAGTGCCATGGAAGAGCCCAGAGGAGAAGTCACTCTGGAACTGAAATTGCAGGAGTTAGTCGGATTCCATATGGGATGTCATTCCTTAAGGGCTCCTGTGAGCATTTCCCAGGACCACTGGTATTACCAGTTCTTATGTGGAAAGCACTTTTTCCCCCATCCCTAAGCATGCCTGAAGTCCTTCACCAAAATCCTCCACTCCAGTTTTTGTCGGCTTTATAAAATATCTCTCCAGGTAATTAAGCACTAAGACTTTCCCTCGTATAATAGGTTTATGGATCAGTTGCCTTAATTCTGCCTTTCACCGCCGCCTGTGCTTGTAATCTCACCACACATCCGACCGCTTTGCACATCTAAATCCATTACAGCCTGCGCCAGCAGATACGAGAGGCGATCTCCAAAACGCTGTGGCCACGCTGCTTTATCTTAAGATGGCATTGCAAGCCCTCCTGTGTTAAAATGTTATTTACTTATTCCTCAGAAATTCGGAGGGAAAGGGAGGGTGGTTCGGATTACGTCATTAGGCCGTGGTATGAAGAAGAAAAGGCGGCGCAGGCTGGCGCGGCTTCCCGCGTGTGCTGGACTGTGGCGCGCGGTGCCCCCGGCTGTGTTGCTTAGCAACATTTTAATTCGGGAAGAATCGGAGGAGATGAAATCCCTGCGGAGAGGGAAGCAGAAATAAGAGGGCCGCTGACAGATGATCTGAGTTGTTTCTTCTAATATACTGTGAAGATCACCGTCTCTTTTCATGAATGATAAATGGACTGTACACAGATCAATGGGTTCAGCAAGACCCTGGCACCGGGCCCCGCGCAGCCCGCGGGCCTGAGGATTTGCTCGTTTGGGTGACTGGGGGTGTGTTTCCTCAAAGGTTTTGCTGTCGGGAATCGATCCGAGCCTTTGGCCGCCCCTTGCCCTTTTCCCCTGGTGGACGTGAGCTCCTTGGGCCCGCTCCGGTCGGCCGTGCTGCCTGCTGCCATCAGTTAGGCTGGGCCTTGGGGCAGGAGATGGGGTCATCGCCCCGACGAGAGGCTCCTGAATGTCATAGCCATTAAAAATAAATAGATGAACTGCAACGATGCCGCGAGCCGCAGGAGGGACTGGCACGCGATGCCGGCGCGCGAGTTGCTCCAGGGAATGTCGCTCACCTGTTTGTCTCCCCCCCGCCCCTCTTGTGTTCACAGGCCGCCGAAAAGACAAAATTGAGAAACATTCCTGTCAAGTAAGTTGTTTTTATATCCATCGGAAAAATGTAACTTCAATGCACTTCTTGCGTACACTCACAAAAAAGGACCTAAGGCAATAAGCAGGGCAATAAATGAACTACAGGAATTCAAATTACCCATAATCATAGCTATGAAAAAGTCAGTATTGTTGAGGAGAGCTCCTGATTTTTTCATGTACCCCTAATGATTGCACTCCTCAAGTCCATCCAGCATCTGAAAATTAATGTATTGCCTATGAATAGCTGCCAAAAAATATCATCATCATGTTCAATACATACTGCTAGCCTTGGGGAAGTCTGTACATGCTAAAAAGATTTTGATTTTTAATTGCAATCCTTGAAAAAGTCTGACGGAGGGGAAATAACTAGGAATGTGCCAAGCAATTTCTAAACACATGGGAATATTTTGCACCTATGTATCAAGGCTTTGCCACCCTGCTGATGAAGAGCTCTTTCGCCCTCTGTGCATGCATCTCGTTCCCACCACACACACACGTGCTTTTCACGAGAGGGTGTGGTGAAGGATGACCAAGTTACCAGGGAGCAATTTTCAGGGCATTTTATGAGAAGTTCTTAAATCTTAGGGCACTAGCAGCAACACTCGAACATATATCATTGAATTAAGAAAGTTGCTATATAGATGTCCTGGATATTTGAGAAAAGGCACTTTCAGTTCAAGCTTGACTTTTAATGGGCTGTTATGTACCAATAAACATATTTTTAGCTTCAGTAGCTGATCATTGCAGTTTAACTAAATTCTCGTAACTTTGCTGTGTTTTGCTTATATAGAGAAAACACTCGTATTAGTTTGCTGATGGTGCAGGCTTTTGGACTGGCATGTTTTTATATTTGTAAGAAGATACACTGATCGAACTCACAAATCACCATGCTTTGGGGTGCATAGCAAAAGGATGTATTTCTACTTCTCACTTGGCTCTCATTGTGCACAGTCATTTACACCTTGCAAAGTCAATGCAAAACGTGTATGAACACTCCTTGGAATGATTAGGCAAGATGTGAGATATTCATAAATCAATCTCTCTTTATGTTTCATTTAATCTGATAAAAATTAGGAATGGAATCCAACAAAGACCTGATAGCACATGAAACTTCTAATAAGACAGGGGATCTTTTGTGCCTGTAGGGCTAGTTCAAATTTAGTGCAAGCTGAACTAGAGTTATTGTTACTTGAGGTTGTTTAGTAGATGAATTGAACTGTGATTTCACCTCACCTGCTGAAAGATTCAGGAATGGAAAGTTGATGAGGGTCCTGGGGAACAACTCCAAGATAATCATATATTTACTTTTTTTCCCTATTTGGATCAAATTCTCCAGAACAGCTCAAGTGAATTGAGTTCTGCAAATAACAAAGGTATTGAGCCTTGCAGTCATTAAACAGCTTGTATGTAATACTAATGCCTGATAACTCCACCAGAAGTGGGGGGAGTGGGGACTAGGTTAAATCATTCCTTCCTGGATCTTGGGAAAGCATTGTAACGCTTTGGAATGGAAGAAGGCCAGATGGACAGTCTTGCTCTTTCCACCTACATGTGTATATCTCGCCCTGTCATGTTTTCCCCAACTGGTTGTTTAACTTCTCTTTGACTATGTTCATGGTTGCAGCCTCAATTAGTACCCCAGGGAATCCATTATACATATTAATTACACTCTGCATAACAAAGAGCTGACAAAAAATCCTGCCTAGTATTTTTCAGTGAAATAAAAGTACTTAATGTACCTGTGTACAATTATGATTTTATGCTAAAATATTACCTCCAAGGACAAGAGTAAAAATAGTATCTTGAAGATGGCAGTAGTAGACATGGATTGTATTTGTATAAGCATCACAGCCACACTTAGTACCGCTCAGACTTGTTTAGCTTTTAGTGCTATTGCTTTTGTAGCTCTCAAATGTCAAAGAGAATTTCACTTGAATTTTAATGTTCTTCAGCTATGCAAAATAAAGTTAGTAGCTTCCATTGTCATAAGGACTGAAAGCTGTACAGATTCCTTCTACCATATGTGACTTATCACATACATTTTTAAAAACACATTTCTGTTATTAAGACATATGTGATAGTACACTTCTGCAAATGTGAATTGCTTTTGGCTAAAAGCCATGCACTAATAAGTTGAGTTGAATCTAACTGCATTTGACATCTGTTACAATACATATATATACATATATATATAAAATATTCTCAGTTGTCATTAGCATAAAAAAAGTCCTTGCTTCTATCCTGTGCTGACACAGTAGTTCCCATGTCCCAAAAGTGAAGTCAGAAATCACATCCCTTTAAAGACTGTAGTTTATGTATTCTCAGTGGACTGCGCCTGGTATTACTGCTGTCTAACACATCAGGTAAGGAACATAACTAGAATTTCTGTAGAAATGATCTATTTACTTCTGGTTGCTAAGTTTATTAATGTTGCCCTCTTCATGTTCAATAGGAACTTTACTGTGCCTATTTGTTCTTTAGAAGCCTTCCAAAACAAGTTAACTCTTCTGGAGGGAATAAAGAGGAAGCTTCCTTACTACAGTTTAATAGTTCAGCCAAAGATCTGGCTTGCTAATATCCAGGTGTTTGTTGGTGCTTAGATGAATGTGAACTTAACCAGGGCCAAGGTGGATGCAGGTGGTGGTCGGCTCCTTCAGAGCTTTTGGTCTCCATTCCATGTTGCTTGTAGCACTTCAAAGAAACACAGCACATCCAGAGGAACCCATCTTTATGCCTTGGTAGCATCATCTAACAGAATATTACTGTAACCACACAGAAAATCTGCACACAGCAGGTTGTGCTTCTATTACTGCACAATATGTAGTTAAGAGGTACTGAAGGACTTATTCTCCATGCACAATCTTTTTTGAAATTTATTCATACTTTCTGTCTTTTGTTTATTTTAAACCCTGATATATTCACTGTAATTCATGCAATTAGTTATGAGAAACAGCAAATGTCAGATCTGACATACAGACCAAAGAGACACCTCAAAAGCCCCTAATAAAGCAGTTTTCCCTCTGAGCATGTGACTCCAGCAGCATCTGGTACAGGCCCAGACCAAATCTTCCTGAGACTGGAAAATGAAGGATGTGTATCTCCTAATCAGGTAGTTACAAAGATAACTATTTTTTCTCTTTCCTATATTAGAGAAATGATATCTTTACTGGAAACACCCTTCTAAATAGGGCCTGGATATAATCTAATTATAAACAGATACTCCAGAGAGCAGTCCTGCATGCAAGTAGCCAGAGGGCTTCCTTGGGAAAACGTGGTTTGGTGAAAGAATCATTCAAAGTCCTGATGTCATCCAGCAGTGGAGACTAGAACAGTTTTCCAGTTTTGTAAGACAAATCAGATTTTTTAATTGGAGGGCAAAAAAAAGGAATGCTTTAAGAGCAGTCTTATGTATTCCATTAACTGCTGTAGAACTGTGAGAATATTCAACTTGACTTCTTGCTCCAGGGAGGAAAACATTGACTTCCTTGAGAGTCCTTTATCCTCTCTTCTTTTATAGTCCCTTTAAAATTTTTCAATAGAAAGCAATGGCATTTTCCCCAAACACCTGCATATGCTTAAATTTGCTGTAGACTTAATGACTTCCAGATACATGTTCTGGGATTATAGCTGGTGTTAAGATTCCACTGCTTCTTATATTTTCAAAATATATTTGCTTTCCATCACTGACCAGACCAGCCACAGTTTTGTTAACCAGAAAGACTTCTAGTGTTTATTGTCTTTTCCTTCCATAAAACTCATCTCTTCAGAAGGGCATCCAACTGGACATGGTACAGTTTTCTGTCCCAACTGTCCCTGGAATTGCAATCCATTAACATTTGATATCTTGACATTTCAATTGACCTCTCATTTGCAAAGCGCAGTGGTATTTTTCATGGCCTTTTCATCCTTGATTATACATGGAATGGGAGTGACTGTTTCTACCGACTGCACTTTAAAAATATCTTTTTTTTACCAGTTGGAGTGGCACCTCACTTTCCCCTTGTTGCACAGTGCTTGCTCTGCACGGCAGGGCTGAGGGCCACGTAAGTCACGCAGAGCCAGTGGATTTTCTGATTGACTCGCCAAGTGGGAGGGCAAGCAGGTCAGCTTCCAAGGGTCACCACATGTATGCTGTAATAGCAGTGACCATAAACAGGTCTTTTGCCCCCATCGGCATCAGTGCAGGCCCTGGGCCAGATCTGAAGGTGGGTTTGTTTTCAACCAGTCAGAGCAGGCAGCTGTAACTAATAGAGGTCCAAAAGTGGTGGTACTCATGGTCAGCTCTTTCACCAGGGGATATCTCCTGGTGAGGACAAAATTTATTTGTATGTATACATATAAATATGTGTATAAATATTAAATTAATATATATAAAATATAAATATTTGCATACATACAAATTTATTTGTATGTATACATATATTTATTAGAAAATTTGTTAGAGAACTTAAAAGCAAAAAACTTTGAAAGAAACAACAAGCCCATCCGTTCCATAGCTCTCATTTTCAGTAAAACTTCCCAGCAATTCTCACCCCACTGCATGTTACCCTCAGCTTCTAAACCTTTCTTCCCATTCTTCTTCTTAACTAAGTCAGCCAACACCAATTAAAATAGTTCTAAAAATCCAGTACAACACAGTGCCTAAACAGGCTGCCCACATTCGTTTCTCAGAGAAATCTGTTCATATTTATGTTTTAATACTTTAAGTCTAACTGCAAAAGCATTCAAATCCCCAGTGAAAATCCAGGAAAAAAGCCTGCTTACAGGCAATTATATATACTGTTCTTTAGTTCCTGATCCCCCTAGTCTGTCCGCTTAGACATCTACACAAGTACACAGTTCTGTCCATAGGAACCATTTATTGTACTAGCAATAAAATTTCTCCAAAAATTCAACAAAGCCCAAATGTCATTAATTCTATAAGTTGGACTATGCAGTCAAATCTGTGTTCACAAGCAGTACTCACTACAGGATTGGCACCTGAAGTATCGCTATGAAAACCAATATACTTATGCTGCTGTTGGTTTCCAGCAAGTTTTATTTAGGGGGGCTGCATTTCCTCAGCAGAATGTGAACTCTAGAAATGTTGCGAAGGATTATTTCACTCTTACAAGTTAAAGGTTAGTGTTGGAAATGGATTATAAAACTGATGCTTTTAAACTGTTTGCAAAAGAATGCACGTACTAAATCCTTTTTGATGATATCTCACAAATCCCTAAATACTGATTTTTATGTAAATTTTGACTCTTGCAAAGCTCTGACAATTCAGCCATCCCTGTGTGGGTTTGTCAGAGCTCAGTTGCTCCGTTGGATCTTTTTCCCTTCTTGCTGTACCTTTTGCTTTGTTCCAAAGTCATCAGAGCAGCTGAAAGATGTAGTACTTTAGACATAAAATAATAACTCTATTTAATATTTTACCTTTATTTTCTGAATTTGTTCCTCTGACACATCTTGTTAGATATATTTTTATCGGTCCAGAGGATAACCACAGTAGGGCTATTTTTATTTCTAGGGAAATGATGCATGATAACTACTGGCAGGGCCCAAAACAGTAAATCAGTCCTTTTCCAACCACAGAATGTATTAGAAGTCTGTAGCCTGTGGTAATAAGTTATAATTTAGTTGACTAGCAGTTTGTTTGGACTTAAAACTGTACAAATGAGTCACATTGGCTAAGCCCTCAAATATAAAATAGTTTGTGCTTTATTAAGGTTCTCAGCTACCACCACAGCAGGTACCTAGAGAGAGCACACATTTTTCAAATGAGCACAATACATTTTTATAGTGAAATGCTTCCGACTTGATTGTATAATTTGTAGTAGATGGTTAAATTACCGCACGTCCTGCGTAGTGCACAGTGTTTGCTTACAAGACAATGAGATGAACAGACTCTGAGAGCTCATTCATCTCATCTCTTGCAAATCTGAGCACGCACCATCAATACCAAGATCTGCGAGCTGCATCCAGCTCTGAGGTGCCCCTCAGCTCCCCAGCCAGCCATGTTACTCAGTAGCTCTCTTGGAATTGCAGGCAGCTGGAAGAAAGCTTTTCTTTGTGTATTTTTATTTGTGGCAAAAATGTGTGTCCCAGTTGAGCAAAGCTGGTCATGCATTTGTGTCAATTTTGCCAAGACTCTTGCAGCTGGATAAAAATAAGTCCTTTGGTTATAAGTGGATTGGTTTTGTTATTTTTCAAAACAACATTTTTACACCTTCATTGTGATGCGGTTTGTCAAAATTAAATTTAGGTCATTTTCAAAAAGTTGGGGAAAAAATGGTTGAGCCAAACAAAACATTTTTAGCCTTATTTTGCTTCCTTATTTCGTCAGAAAGAAAAATTAGTTCGGGGTAGTATTTATCTTCCAGTTTTAGCAGGTAACTGCTATTGATCAAAGGAGGGCATGTTCTTCCGTCCTCACTCATGCTGGGTTTCAGCAATATGGTCATATCAGACTTGAGATTTGACTTTCTGGTAATTATTTTTAATTTTAAAATGCTTAGCATTTATTCAAATAGTGTAAGTACCTTTTGAGACAGTGTAGTAAATAACAGTTGTTTTCTAACTGCCTGTGATCTCTTATAATTTAAAGCTTGGAAAAGCTCATATATTTCTGTACAGTTAAAATATTGCAACCAAGCGACAAATGCCAGCAACCCTGAGCGAAAGGCCTGGTGCTGGTACAAACTGCAGAGCCGCTGCTGCTGGCGTCAGCCCGGCTGCCCGCATCCGGCCAAGGAACCAGCCCGCAGGACTCGGTCTCCTCCGTTTCACCATCGGGCTGGTTTCTTCTTGCTGGATGATAAGCAGCTAGAGCAAAACTGTGTAAATAGTGCTGGGGTACCTCTGTGGGTATATGGTTTTTTTTAGCATCCAGCATACTATTGACGTTCTCCAGCTGGAGATCCCAGCCTGGGAGAGCCAGTGCTGGTAAGGGGTGTTGGTGGAGCTACCTGGTGATGGTGGCTGACCACGGCTGTCAGCAGGGGCTCTGAGACCTACAGGTCTACTGCTCCTCTCATGTAGGCTGCGAAAATCCTCAAGTTTTGCTGCCATTACATTTTTTTTTCTTTTTTTTTTTAATCTTTTTTTTTTTTTTGCCTTGGTGTGAGCGGGGTAGAATGAAGCTTCCTTGACCTTGCTGGCTTGAGGCCTCCAGTTAATATATTTAGCAGGTTTCTTTTACTTTGTGAATTCATTAAAATGGTACAGAATAAAAGTGGCCCTCCTCGCCATCCGCTTTTATTTGTCAAAAAAAAGTGCCTGCCATGCAGCAAACACAGCCCTTTACTCTGGCAGTAATATAAGCAAATTAGAAGGAAAAACAGGTGTCTTTCATGCATTTATTTCTTTTAAATACTAGTACAAAAAATAATGATCTTTTGCTAAGTGAGACAGGCAAGAAAAAAAAATCCAGTCATTTAGGATCGATGAATACAAAAGAAAGGCAAAAGCTAGATAATGTTTCAGGAAATAACACTGCTACAAGGTTAATTTTGCCTAGTACAACATTTCCTAGTATTGAATTGCCTGATATATTCCCTCAGGGATTGCTCCTGCGCTTGCAATAATCGAGGCTGATTTTATTGGAAAATCACCTCTGGATGAGAGACATACTCTAGAGAGAACTTTGCATGGGTACAAATAGGTTTTTGGTGCCAGTGCCATGTTGCCCAGGCCAGCACAGTTATAGTTCCCAATCTGTCTGTGCATTCTAGCAGCAAATTCATTAGCAACCCTTCTGGCAGGATAGAAAAATAGACATATTAGGGAAATTCACTCTGAATTGTTTTCGGGATTTGTTGGATAACAGCTCGGTAATCAAATTGCGCCTCCTAACAAGAGCATTAAATATTTTTATTAATAGTGGCAGGGAGGCCGCGGATGTTACTTTAAGTGCAGGGCGCTTTACCGTGACGCCGCGCGGGCCGCCTAGGCCGGGGGTTGCGAAGGGGTGAGGGCGGCGGGAGCGCGGCCGTGGCCGCGCGGGTGCGGGTGGTGCGCGG